>SNQJ01S0113006.1:36814-47632 GCA_010110895.2 Picea sitchensis
TCCAACAAGCTTGTTTCCGCTGCATTTTACAGTTTCAGCTTATTTCGTTATTGAATAGAAAACCAATTTTACTGTATCTCTGTTATTTTGTGTTAAGCACCTGTTAATAATCTGTATTCATTTCGTTCTGCTCATAAAATCCGAATCACAGATCTTACCTTTTCAATAAAAAAAATTCATTGTTCTTACCTTTATCAGAGCACAAAGCTTCAAGATCGTACCTCTTTTCTTCAGATCACACTTCTCTTCTTAGCACAAAGCTTAAGTAGAATATGGTGCACTAGGGAAACAAATCTACGCACAGAGCTTTCTCTTTTCCTTAGTTCTCATCAATCATAATTTCAGGGTCTCGACAACAAAACCATTTGTTGGCACAGGGGTAGACCTAGGGTTCAACGCACCAACAATACCCTAACTACTGGCCCTTTCGGCAGCACCTATGAAGTAGCTGAAGTCTCACTTGAGGTAGAGGCAGGGGTGGTTGCATGACTCCAGTGTCTGCAACCTTAGCTGGGACAAGATCTGTGATTACAACACCTTAACAAAGAGCTTAGCAATTATCATTTGTTAGTATTTAGCCTTTGTTTATAGTGCAGATAAACCATAATTACAGAGCGGCACAGTATTCACCTAGATCTAATACATTCAAGCACTAAGCACATCAAAATAGGTCAGATCTAGCATTCATTCATATTACTCAGTACTATGCTATCATATCAGATTCATCTAAGCATATATTATTACACTAAGCATAAATATCATGAAAAATGTAGCAACCATAAAGTACAAAGCAAACATAACACATGATATATGTGGTTCACCCCCAGCCTAGAGCTACGTCCACCAACTCTTCTTCTCTTTATTTCCTTATGTCAATCATCTACATGCAAAGAGCCACAAGATCCTACTCCGCATAGGACAGTAGATCTGCATGCACTTCGCTAGATCCTCCTTCCCCAAGCTAGGTTGCAGCACAAAACCCTCTTGCAATATACACAAGATTCTTACATCCACTTGCACTTATCCCTACAAGTGTTCAACACAACATGCACAAAACATTTGCGACTATCACTTGCACTTAGCACAACATCACTTGTCTCTTCTACCTCTCTTTCTTACATCACCTAGACATCTATTTATGCATTACAAAAGGGCCTAAACATGGTTAAACCCATGGGTCGACATCCCCATACCCGTTACATAAGCCCAAAACCCAAAAATCCCTAAACAAGGGGTTGAGATCCCGCGATCTCCGCTTTGACTTGTGCTCCACCTTCGACAGCCTGTCGAAGTCCCAAAAAGGGGTCAAAAGTAATCAAGGATCTTCAAAACTTGGTCAAGGGACAACAATCGGCATGGTTGGGAAGTTAAATATGACGATTCATGTGAAAGAAATGTGTGAGAGTCCCTTTTGTGAGGAGGGAAGTCTTGAATTTATTACAGGTACCAACTGAGAAGGAATATCCTCCTTTCTATATTTCATTGGGCATGAATGGAATCCACCTGAACAAATGTATGTTGGATTTTGTGGCCTCCGAAATGTCATGCTATTAAAGGTAATGGAATAACTTGGTTTGAATATGACCCAACCCTATGGAAATGTATGCAAAATTGATTCTAAAAGGGTCAAGGTTTATGGGTTATGTGAGAACGTTGAAGTCTTTTTTATTTATTTTCCACATATCATCCTCCTCATGAATATAGTAGTTATTGATGTCCTGGATGCTTGGCAGATGCTTTTATTGACAAGTTGGTCTATTTCCCTTAGGGGTTTTCTTAGCATGGACCTCACCCATGCACACATTCACATGGGAGATGACACTTTTGAGGCATTTTACAGTCGAGAGTGAGTCGACAAGCATGTGATGGATCCCAACAATCCTAACTATACAAGTGAAGACGAGTTTGATGAAGTTCCAGAAACCATTGAGTACAATCCATGGGACTTTCCTTTCATGCAGGACTCCATAGACACGCTCCTCCCAAGGACAGATGAATACAAAGAAAATCTTGCAAAGTTATAAGGGAAAGAGCCATGATCTTTCCAAATATTGAAGAAATAAGATAAAGAATGTGAATAATCCATAAAAAATGCAGTCAACGCATGACCTCCTTCCTATCCATACATTGAGAATATACCTGACATCAATTACAATGAAGGAAGTATTGCATTCATGTGGGACAAGAAGAAGGGAAAGCCTAAATATGACTAGAAGGATGACAACTCATGGCTTGGCCCTTACATCATCAAGAATAATTCTGAGAAAGAAAATTTTATTTGACAGCTTTGGATGGGAGAAATATGCCATTGCCAGTGGATGGGTATCTTCTCCGGCCCTATGTTCAAATCACTTGAATTCTTCAGGGCTCGGGCCCCAGGTAAGTAGGTAGGTCATCTTGATTTCCTTGAATTTGCATATTGATTTCTCATATTAGTTTAGATGCATTTCACATTTCATTTTTCTCTACTTGCATATTAATTTCATGTTTAGTTCAGAAATTTTTGAAAAAATGCTAAAATTTTCTTTTCTAGATTAGTTTCATTTTTAGTTTTGATGTATATGGACAAAGGGTGATAGAACCACCCTATATTTTATAGTGTGATGTTTCATTGTAGTTACAGGTCTACGAAGAGATGCTACAGTTCTCATGCACTCTACGACAAGTACATGTCCCCAAGTAGGAGCCATATGTTATCCCTAACTCCTAGTGATAACCAAGGAGATGATGTCTCGAGGCCCTCATGCTGCAAACATGGAGTAACGAGAGACTGTTTGACCGGTAGTGTCCACTTTCATATACATAGAACCACCTCACCACCACAACTCCAGGTTGATCTCGACGGTATCCACCACATCAGCTGGCCTCCAGAAGACATTGGGTATTTCTCCATGAGGTACACATCAGGTATTATGGTGCGTGTCATTTCAATATTTGAGGCATTTGAGTTTGTTGCATCTATTGATGCTTTTTATTATGTGACATTTGCTTGGACACTATGCTCTTTTCCATGTTTCACGTTGCTGCTTGACATTGTACCCTAGTAAGTGGGTCACCCTTAGGGATAGGTATGCTAGTAGGAGGTCCTTTTGATGATTCATCATGTCATTCTCGACCATACTTGTCAATTTACACACTTCATCCCCTCATATCCTCTCCTTTTGGGTTTTTTGGGTGTACTCACCCAAGAAGGGGTTGTCCCTCACTTCATGGGAAGAATGGGTTGAAGGCCCAGAGGCTTGTGGATGGAAAAAGATAAAATCCAAACCATTAAATTTCTAGATGCTTTCCCAGGGATCCTAAGGAAAATGAAATGTCCCTCTTAAAAAACTAATGGCACCCGTAAAATAATGACTAATAACAAAATTCCAACCAGGAGGAACATGTGTGGGCACTATTTTTATTGCTTAGGTAAAATCCCCACACATGTTTCCAACTTGGGGAAGCATGATGTGACCAAGGTAGAGTCAATATGGGAACAATTTTGCATGCTTAGGTAGAATCCCCACCTTGGCTTCAACCTGGAAGCATCCTAAAATAATAAAAGGCAAAAAATGGGCTTTGAAAAAAGGTTGCATTGAAAACGAAGGTGCAACACACCCTCTACAAAGGCACCCATAAGTGAGGCACTACAACCCTTTGTATGTCATGAACCTCATGCCCAAAAGTCTTACCCTCATCCCCAAAAGTATTCCCCTCATCCATGACACATAATCCACATGACTTAGATGGATGTCCCCTCAGAAAACACCCCTAAACTTGAGGAACGATTCACCCAATAGGTCATTTTGTCAACCCTCCCATACCTAAACTTGGAAAATTGCATAGGGTCTTTGAGCATTAATTTATTTTGATGATGTGGTTTGGATTTAATTTCTTAGATGGATCTTTTATTGATTTTATTTACTCATCATGATGCTTTGACTTGATATCCTTGGAGGGCGTATCCATTTGTCTTTGCAGGACCCATCTAGTGGACAATTTTGGAGGAACAAGCCTAGCTTGGGATTCCATGGGGCTTGAAGCCCACAGGTTGGATGCCAAGGTCCCACATGTTGGATCATGGGGACATGCCTTTGGAGGCAAGGGGACATCATGGAGGACCTAACCTACCCCTACCACCTAAACTACTTTCCTAAGGAGGGAAAAATGTCTCCTTTGAGGGCTTGACGTCATATTAGGGCTAGGCTTTGGTGGTGTTGAGGACACTTGGCACGTTTTTTAGGAGAACCCTTGGATCATGGAAGAAAGGAATTGATTGAAGACCATTTTCCTTTGAAGGTCTAGCATTCCCTTCTCCAACTCAATGATTTGACCAAAAGTGCCAAACATTGCCCAAAAATAGGGTGACACCATGTTTTCAGGGTTTCTTTTATGTGAAAAAGTATGAATTAAATAATATTATTTTGTAAAGGGGAAAGATAAGGGTTTTTGACCCCTTAGCTTGTGTTTTACCCTAATTTATGTGGGAAAATATTTTTTTAGAGGATTTGTATAAATAGAGGTCACCTCTAATTCATTTTGATCATAGCTCTCCCATTGTGAGAAGACTGTGTGGCTTAAAGTTTCACTATACTTGAGGATTTTTGGTATCTATCACTTTTGAAAATGATTTTTTTTGTATATATTGACGAATGGATGAGCTAAGGTGGTGCACACCTCTTGGAGACTCCTTCTCTTGCTTATGGATGGTTTTTTTTTGTGAAACTAGGGTTTGATCTTGCAACTTTCTTGGTTTTGGGTAAGAAAAATCTGCATTTTTCTTGCTTATTTCATGATATTGTTGGTCATAAACCCTAGGAGGAGTATAATTACATACACCCTCCATCAAGTTCTTATCATTTACTAGTTTACAAGTCTCTTATTGCAAGGTATCTTGGATGAGTACAAGGGTGTACACCCTCCTTGATATATCTTGAAGTTGGTTTATATACCCTAGGGAGTAAGAGGATTTACACCCATAGGGTTTTTGTTGATCTAACTTGTGGTTTAAAGTCTACATTCGCCCAAATCTTAAAGGCACTAATCTGATTTTTTCATTGGAGAAATAAATTACTTTCCTTGGTAAACGTTATTTAGGATATCAATCTTTTTCAAGTTGCAATATTTTGTTGATACCTTGGGGCTGTTATACCCTCTAGGGGAATATCACCTAGCTTAGTCTTCTTGTTGTTGTTATAAGGTTTAATCTACAGCCATTGGGGCTGCAGAAAATCTAAAGTTGTTAATAATTTACCCCTACAATCTACTAGGCCTATTGCATCTTTTGGGTGGATTGCTTGTGATTTTGGTTGGCTGATTTTTTTTTGTTACAACTTATTTTATACAGCCATAAGGCTGATAATTATCACTACAGTACTTATTTATGACAACCTTATATTCATGCTAAATCCTTTCTCTTTCATTCTTGTGCTAAACTAGTGTTTGTTATCTTGTCTCTCGTTTATTCAACTAGACTTTTAGCACTTCATTTGAAGCTCTTACTATATTTTTGTTGTTGATATATATTATTGTTTACTGCTACAATTAGGGACAACAAGCTTAACTTTCTTGTCCACCTAACATAGTGTGTGCATACTTGGCTTCTCTTGTGTCTCAAGAAGGTACAATCACCCTTTGCAGGTACTCATACCTCTTGAACCATTGGCTACCACCAAGACTCTTCCCAAGCTTTCTGCACTTAGTATCTTGACCTATAGGGGCTACACTTCCATCATACCACTTTTCATCTCATTTACCCCTAAGGTCGCCCGATATTCCCCCCTTGGGGTGATTATTTCATATCTAAAATGACGGGAATACATTCCTAAGGTGACAATGGGTAGGTGTTCTCTTTGTTGTCCCCATTGTGTGGTTGGGTCGGGCTTTTCCCTACCTACAACTTCTATGATAATAGGGCCAACGTTGAATTTTTTTCAGTTTATGCTTGTATGCACTGAAATTTGACATGTTTATAGTAGATTCATACATTGACAGTATGGGAGGGTTTCGAGACTCAAATATGACCCACACGAAGAATTATACAATCAAACGATCTTAATGAATTGTTTCAAACTATGCTTCTCCAAGTCATGGACTTGGTATTCTTTAAGAGATCGTGTACCATGCACAAGGTCTAAAACCAAGAGAAGATCATTCAGGTTTATACCATATTCATCTCCAATTTTAACTTTGGTTTGTGAAATAATTTTCAAGCTAGTTGTCCATTTACCAATTAGTGGAAATTATGCTTTAATTCGACCCCAAACGAAGTGACTTGTGAATGGGGCCAACGTTGATTTTTTTTAGTTTGTGCTTTTATGCATTGAAATTTGACATGGTTATAGTAGATGCATGCATTGACAGTATGGGAGGGTTTCGAGACTCGAATACAACTCACACGAATAATTCTACAATCAAACGATCTTAATGAATTTTTTCAAACTATGCTTCTCCAATTCATGGACATGGTATGCTTTAAGAGCTCATCTACCTTGGATGAGGTCTAAAACCAAGAGAAGCTCATTCAGGTTTATACCATATTCATCTCCAATTTTAACTTGTATTCATCTAATAATTTTCAAGTTGGTTTTCCATTTAGCAATTAGTGTAAATTATTCTTTAATTTGACCCCGTACAGAGTGACCTGTGAATGGGGCCAACGTAAAAAAAATTCAGTTTGTGCTTGTATGCACTGAAATTTGACATGGTATGGGTTGTGAGGTTAGTGGCTCGGGTGGTTAATGGGTTAGGGATAGGTGGACCTAGTTTTTAGAAGGGACCAGTGTTGGCTAGAAGTCCACATTTGTAAACATAGGCCAATATGTGAAATTGTTATCATTCATAATCGCAGAGGTGGATATTAACTAAATATTGGGTCTATGCCTGACCAATTACTTCAAGAGCCCAAACAATATATCTATATGAGTTTTCCTTATTCAACCTTTTCACCCTTACTTAATTTTTCAAACTATAAATATTTGTATTGATGTTAAAAGTGATGTAATAACGTCGTGAATTGTGACACAAATAACATATTAATTAACTTCATACTTTTCTAAATGCATTATAATAAAATTGAAATAAATAAAAAGGGTAAATTAAGAGATCAAGGGTTATAGGGGTTAAGATTCATAGTGTATTAGTAGGGTCAATCTTTTATGATGTTACTATGTTTAGAACCATAATGTATTCATTTGTTAGCGTGTTTGAGGTTACACTATGTTCATGGGTGATTGTTTCAAGAGTCATAGGGATCAGAGGGTATACCATGTTCAAGTTGATAGTGATTGGGGGTTATCATATAATAGGGATTCATAGTGTTCAAAGTCATAATTATTAGGGGTGATTGCATCAAGGATCAAAGGGATATTCAATGATCAAGGGGTCGGTGTATGAGAGGGTTAGTGTGTTTGAGATCATAATGTCTTAATGGGTTAATGCATTTATAAGGGGATAGTGTGTTTGGGATTATAGTTTCTTAGGGTGTCATGTATTCATGGTTTCTATATGTAAGGGGGTGATTTTTCCAAGGCTTATCCATGTCAAGGTTCATAGGTATTAGTGGGTACACAGTTTCTAGGACCATAATAATTAGTGGTCATAGAATATAGTGGCTTAGTGTGTGTTTGGTCATCAGGTATTAAGGGGTTATTGCATTACATTTCATATGGATTAAGTGTCAAGGTGTATCAAGGGGTTAGTGTGTTCAAGGCCATAGTTCCTTAGGGGTTAACATGAGTTTTTGGGTCATAATGTGTGAGGGAGTGATTGGGTCAAGGGAGACCATTTAATTCACAGTTCATGGAGATTGGGGGGTATACTATGTACAAGGAGGGTTACATTGATCGAGATTTTATACCATGACATGATACTTTAATGTCAAAGGTATCGTTTACCATATATGACATATTAATTAACCTCATACTTTTCTAAATGCATTATAATAAAATTGAAACAAATAAAAAGGGTAAATTAAGAGATCAAGGGTTGTAGGGGTTAAGAGTCATAGTGTATTAGTAGGGTCAATCCATTATGATGTTACTATGTTCAGAAGAATAATGTATCCATCTGTTAGTGTATTTGTGGTCACACTATGCTCACTAGGGGTGATTGTTTCAAGAGTCATAGGGATAAGAGGGTTTACCATGTTCAAGTTGATAGTGATTGGGGGTTATCATATAATAGGGATTCATTGTGTTCAAAGTCATAATTATTAGGGTGTGATTGCATCAAGGATCAAAGGGATCAATGATAAAATTCTATTAGGGGGTTAGTGTTTTCAAAGTAATAATATATTAAGGGATCGGTGTATGAGAGGGTTGGTGTGTTTGAGATCATAATGTCTTAAGGGGTTAATGCATTTATAGGGGGCTAGTGTGTTTGGGAGTATAGTTTCTTAGGGGGTTCATGTGTTCATGGTTTCTATATGCAAGGGGGTGATTGTTTCAAGGGTTATCCATGTCAAGGTTCATAGGTATTAGGGAGTACACATTGTCCATGACCATAATTATTAGTGGTCAGAGCATATTAGTGGCTTAGAGTGTTTTTGGTCATAAGTTATTAAATGGTTATTGCAATATGTTTCACATGGATTAATTGTCAAGGTGTATCAAGGGGTTAGTGTGTTCAAGGCCATAGTGCCTTAGGGGTTAACATTGTTTGGGTCATAATGTGTGAGGGAGTGATTGTGTGAGGGGAGACCATTTAATTCAAGGTTTGTGGATATTGGGGGGTATACTATGTCCAAGGGGGGTTATAGTGATCGAGATTTTATACCATGAAATAATACTTTAATGTCAAAGATATTGTTGACCATATATGACATATTAATTAACCTCATACTTTTCTAAATGAATTATAACAAAATTGAAATAAATAAAAAGAGCAAATTAAGAGATCAAGGGTTATAGGGGTTAAGAGTCATAATGTATTAGTAGGGTCAATCTATTATGATGTTACTATGTTTAGAACCATAATGTATTTAATTGTTAGTGTGTTTGAGGTCACACTATGTTCACTAGGGGTGATTGTTTTGAGACTCATAGGGATCAAAGGGTATGCCATGTTCAAGTTTATAGTGATTGGGGGTTATCATATAATAGGGATTCATTGTTTTCAAAGTCATAATTATTAGGGGGTGATTTCAACAAGGATAAAAGGGATCAATGATCAAATTCTATTAGAGGGTTAGTGTGTTCAAAGTAATAATGTATTAAGTGATCAGTGTATGAGAGAGTTAGTGTGTTTGAGATCATAATGTCTTAAGGGGTTAATGTAGTTATAGGGGGCTAGTGTGTTTGGGATTATAGTTTCTTCGGGGGTACATGTATTCATAGTTTCTATATGCAAGGGGGTGATTGTTTCAAGGGTTATCCATGTCAAGGTTCATAGGGATTAGGGGGTACACAGTGTCAAGGACCATAATTATTAGTGGTCATAGCATATTAGTGGCTTATTGTGTTTTTGGTCATAAGGTATTAAGGGGTTATTGCATTAGGTTTCATATGGCTTAAGTGTCAAGGTGTGTCAAGGGGTTAATGTGTTCAAGGCCAAAGTTCCTTAGGGGTTAACATTGTTTGGGTCATTATGTGTGAGGGAGTGATTGTGTTAGGGGATACCATTTAATTCAAGGTTCATGGAGATTGGGGGGTATACTATGTCCAAGTTGGTTATAGTGATCGATATTTTATATTGTCAAATGCTTAGGGTCAAAGACTTGGTCATAGGGGTTTTATGGATTAGTGTTAATATGGCATCTTAGGGATCAACATAGGGTAAAAAAGGTCATAAGGGTATTATATATCATAGTCAATATGGTTATTAATGGTCAATGACAATGAATATGGTTAATGATGTTCAAGGCTTAATGATTTACTGAGATTAGTGGGTTGTGAGGCTAGTGGCTTGGGCGATTAAAGGGTCAGTGAATGGGTTAGGGATAGGTGGACCTAGTTTTGAGAAGGGGCCGATGTTGGATAGAATTCCACATTTTTAAACATAGGACAATATGGGTTAGGAGTTTATGGGTGAGTGGGTTACTAGATAAGTGATTACCAATTATATTTGTCATCAACCATGATAAACTATGATAAAGTATGGTTAATAAGGTCATTAGTGGTCAAACATAGCCAACAATGGTTAATATGATCAATGAGGATGAAGGGTTGATGCGTCAAGTACTATCAAAGAGATATAGTGCCTAAGATTCCTTTTCTTTTAGGACCATGTAAGACCGTAACCTATGTAGCATAATATTGAAATTCTTACATAATTTGGAATACCAAGAATTAAGAATTCCATCAATATAATAATATTGAAGTGGGAGTAAATACTCTACAAAAGAAAATAAAAGAAAAGAGTACTCGGTTGGACCATACCATTATTTGAGACCTATCTCAAGAGAATCCTCTCACAATGTTGATTGTGTTAATATATCTCTTGGGTAACCCTTCAGACGGATCCCATGGGCCCAAATCAAAACCGACCCTTATGGACAACCTATATCAACAACAACCTCTTGCAATGTTAATCAACGTGTTGGTATACTTTCCTAGTAACCCTTCAAGTGGTCCTCATGATACCATGATTCACACTAGAAACATGATATCCATGGAATATAACATGAAGAATAAAACTAGCAATCAAGTACTTCACATATACAATTGATACAACCAAGAACCAACTTCAAAACCACATGACTACCATCAATAACAATAATAATAATAATAATAATTTGTGGGACAAGGGACCCCCTCCACCCAACCATTTGACTACTAAAGTATATGGGGGTATATATACCCTACCCCTCTTTGCATTTGAACTTGTGACCTCTTCTAA
>SNQJ01S0113007.1:20170-38075 GCA_010110895.2 Picea sitchensis
CCCAAGAATATATGAGAGATAATAAAACTTTACATTAAATCATCACCATCAACCAATCATCACATAGAACCTGATAATGCTTCCTGAGACTTATTCAATTTCTGCAATTCTTCAATTCGTGGAGTACTATGATCCTATAGATGATATTACTCAATGTATTCTCTGAAACTCCTCCAATTTTCACTCCTTGAATCCTCCCCAAAAAGAGGTTATAAAAAGAATGGTAGACTTTATTCAATTCTGGTCTATTCAGAAGACCCAACTTGTACAACATGCCCCACACTCAATATTTAACATCCAATTTTGAAACTCACACACAAGAAACTATAGTCCATACGATTTCCAATGGAAGTGGTCCCACTTCATTTGGATTCTGTATGAAAACGTTATGACTTTTTTACTCGGAACACCCGTTTATTGACTAGCTTCAGGATTGGTCACAAACCCTATCTTCCATAGAGTGTATCTCCGTAATTATAACGAAACAAGATCTGAAATTTTTACCATAGGTACCTTGATATGTCTTCTAAATACTATAGAGATTTCCTCATAAAAGCTTCAAATCCTTCAAATCCCCATTGGGGCCATCTTTTGTGGACCTCCCAAGAAGGAAATCCCCTACAACCCCCATGCATGGAGGGGTGTACAGTTTTCATAGAATGTTGGATGTACAGTCTTCATGGAATATAAACATTCCTGAAAACAAAACCTATGAAACATGAACATAATCAGACTCCACAATTCCAATACTCTCATCCCCTATAAATGTCTTAAATTTATAGGTAAGTCATAATCAAATTAATGGCCCAAAAAGAGTCCATCTACTTACCCAGAAGTTTAGGATACGTACTCATTTCCATTGCATTATCATTGCATTGCATTAAACATGTGGAATTAGCTATCTCAAAAAACCAGAAGGACATTTAAAGGTACTTCCGATGGAGGTTGACACTTATATGATCGATTTGTGTTATTATACATTTCTTTTCCATAAAGTTAAATAGTTTTAACCTTTTTGGGTAACATACTACTATCTACTCTAATGGGATGTGCATATAGAACCTCACACGATCTTACTTTCCAGGTTCTGGGAAAGAAATCTTACCACGCTTCTTTTCTTGATCCAAATCTGAGAAAAAACTATGTATACAACCTATGACAATTTCATTTCTTCAGATACAAATTAGGAAAAATCATCTCCATTAAATATTATTTCTTTCCTCACAAACTAAAGGTCAGAAAGACCACACTTGGTGGTTCTTGATCAATGGGATCCTATTAGACTATTTGTTGTCATTTATAATTTCCATTTTGTATCGATTTTCACACTGTTTCTGTTTATTTTCCACTTTGATAAGGTGTTTGGTGGTCAAGACGAGGTGGTAGAACAAGTTATATCTATCGTCCAGCCTTCCTCTATTCTCTATCTATCCAAGTAGTTACCCAAATGGATAATCCACGACAACAAAGTGGCCAAGAACAACAACTTCCCATGTTTGGTATTTGTGCGCACAAAGGATGTGACTAAATAAATAAACAATGTCCATTTTACTGTAAAAATTTAAAAAAACATAAGGTGATGTGTAATTCTTCTTTAATGTAAAATTTAAAAGACAGAGAAAAATATATATTTGGTTAGGTTCGATGGAAAATATTATAATATATTGCGCTTTCTGAAAAATGTCATATTTAATGTAAAAGTATATATATATATAAGTTTAATTAAATGAATAATCTGAGTGTCTTAACTGTGCTCTATGAAATATGTGAAAGACTTACAAAAGGTTTTAAAAAGTTTTAAGTGGACTGTAATTTGTAAACCATTATAAGAATACATTATGAAATTATAAGACTTTTGAATTGTATTTTTATTTTTTTGGTTTTTTAATATTATCAATATTTTTGTTGCAAAGAAGTATATCAATGGAGTAGTAATAGTAATCGCTTAAAATTATATTCTTATATGGATAATCATTATTATATACTTATTTAATGGATACATAATGATACCTTAATCAACTTAATTTTTGAATTAGGTTTTATAGTTATTGAATTTTGATGGGTTTTCAAGTTTTCCCAAGTTCTAATGAGCATAAACTCGATCAGATGCGACATTCAGTTAAAATAGATTTCAAAAGTGTTATTCAACTAAAATAGATTTCAAAAGTGTTTGACATTGGAGCATAGTGTCAATTTAGAGGATAACTTAACATTATTGTGAAGAAATCTTGACAATTAAACATACATGGAATTTTTAGACATTTATTACTGTGTACAAAAATAATTCATAAACTTGAGAGACAACTCAACTTTTGAGAAAATGTAATGAGATCGATAAAATAACCTATGTGATTCTTGTAGGCTATAGTCAGTGATGAAAAATGGAATTTATTAATTATTTAAAGTCATCGAGGGAAAGTAATATTTTTAAAATGGTGACATTGAGTAATTAGGTAAAAAGGTGTTTGCATTGGCTTTGAGTTAAAAAAGTCACTTTACTTTATTAAAAGGAAAAAAGGGTCAGAAAATGGTCAACGAGGAAATAAAGGAGAATGACGTAAAATGGTCAACGAGGAAATAAAGGAGAATGATGGTGTCTTTTCTCATTACATGCATTCCATTTTTCTAAACAAAAATTGAGAGAGCTCTTGTGGCTTTGGCTCTTGGGACGAAAAACCCTAGAGACAGAGATTGGTTTCGGTGGTGAAACCATCCAATCTTAGGACCGCTATTGGGAGAAGATCATTTAGATATTTTCACTATGCTTCATATGTGACATACTTTCTCATTAGTGTGGCTAATTTTTCCTATTATAATTGATTTTATGTTTTGACAGATGAGTTCTAGCTTTGTGGCTAATTTTTATTGGTGTAATCACTAAGGCTCCCCTATTGCTAGGTTGTATATCTCATTGGGATGAATTTTATGTATTTGTTGGATGAGTTGGTTGTGAGAGTGGTGAATTAGTTTGAGTTGGGGTTGACATCTTCAGTTAGAGGCTTAGTTTGCAGAAGAAACCAAGATACCTCCTTGTTAGGTTCATTTCCTTGTGGCTAGGCACTCTCCTTTGAGGTGGGACACAAACAATTTCTTGCTAGGGCATATTACTTCAGCCAAGGACCAAGAATAATGTTGTTTGGGGATGATTCTCTTGCCATAATTATTTTGTTTACTATTGCATCAAATTTCTAGTGGACAGACCCATTTTCTAGAAGGAGCCAATTTCTATTACAACATAGTCTTATCATCTTGTGGGTATTAAGTGTTGAGGTGTGGACATATTTGATAGTCAACTTCAGACAAATTCATCTCAAAAATTGGAAAGAAATCCCACAAACAATATATCAGGTTCATAAGATTTTGTTATTGCACTTTTTTTTTAGTCTTTCAATGTATATCAGTTGTTATAGAAGTTAATGCAATAATGATTTTGAGTTTTAGTATTGGTATTTCACTATAAATCCCATGATGGGATGAGTATTTTATATTTTAGTTGTTGTCATAGATATATATGTTGTGTGTCAAGTGTATTTTCAAAAGAGGGATTCAAACTATTGTTGAAATTCTACACGGGAAAAAAATTCAATAACATTATACAACAAGGTGATTAAAGAAATGACTACACTACAAACTCAGCATTAAATCCAAAAAAAAAAATAGTGGGATTTTACAAAGTTGGGTATTAGAGATGGTTTTCCTTCTAGCCTGAACATTACATGGTGATTTTATGCTTCTAGGGGACGAAACACACGTTACTTACCAGAGATGAAGGTATAGAGGAGAATAAAAAATATTTCACCTTAAAAGAGGGTCAACCTTGTAGTAGAGGAAGAGGGAGACATGGGGGACATAAATGAGACACCTGAGGATAGTTCCATGCACATTCTAAATTATTTTTCCATGGGGAAGCAACAACTCATACAACTCATGACACCGTTAGTTTCCAACACTCAAGCAAATTAAAATAGTGGGGGTAACAATGGTGCAGAGGGTTCAAATGGGAATAATGGGAACCAAAACCATGGGGATTTCAATGGGAACAATGGGAATCATAAATAAGGAAGAAACAATAATATTCCCACACAAGTTGGCACTAGGACCACTAGTAGAGTGATTCCTAGACCAATTTTGCCTCAGTTCTTAGGGGATCAACATACATGAAATCATCGAAAGAAAGGACAAGGTGAATATTTTAGTGATTAGTTGAGGGAGTATTAAGCTCTGGTGATGATTTCTAGGAAGATATGTCATTATAGGACTATTGTATGATCAAATAAAAGAATAGATGAAGGGAATTCAACAAGGGTCAACAAAACTTGGACCTCATGGAGAAAGGTTAAAGTTAACCATTCTTCCTTTCATGGTTCGAACACTGGTAACAACTAGGGTATGGGTCTGTGGTTGGACACATACTTTTGAATCAACCTTAGACTGAGGCATAAGTGATTAAATTCGCTACTTTGCACCTATATGGACATGCCAATATTACTTCCTATGTGGACTTCACATAGAAGTTGATGGAGAGATTTAAGAAAAAAGATCTAGAATTGCACTTTAGAGAGTTGGCACAACTTAGAGGCTTGCAGTCACGATGATGGATATATCTGAGAAAAGTCTAGTTATGTTGTTCAATGAAGATTTATCTGAGCTATTAACGTATTGGGTAAAATACTTCAAACCCGAGACTCTATAGGTTTCCATTATCAAGACATGGGACATGGCGGATGTGGTCCCAAAGACAAAAACTTTCTCCAAACATTTGTTCCACAAAAAAGATAAGAAAACTTTTCAGAAAGAGGGAAACAGAAAAGGAAAATTTTGGATGAGGTGAGTTGTAATGAGTTGAGAAGAAATAATCTTGTCTTCAGTTGAAAAGATCCTTGGGAATCAGGACATAGGTGCATGGGGAAGGGAAAGGTACACAATATAGAGGTGCACTCAAACAGTAACGAGGAAGAGGAGGAAGTTGCACATGAACAGGGAAACGAGTAGGGAGGCTCGAGTGATGAGAAACCTCATGAGGATATGGGTGACTATCACATTCAAGGAGGCACCCCTAGAGTCGCCATCGTAGTCAGAGGGGTACTACATGAAAAACTTGTCACAACTTTGATTGAGAGCATCGTTCCCTTTTCTCATCCACCACGGCTCCCACCATTTCTCTTGCAAATATTTGAATTGTTATTCCATGGGCATATTTGTTTATGAATATTGATGGATTATGCTATTCCATGTGATAAAAATTATATATTATCACCATAAGCCATGATTCTTGGTTAAGCGAGGACAAGTTTCAAGTATATTTGTTTGAGTCAAGTGATCAACTGTGGACTTCATCAAACATATGGATGAGGTAGGCTCCTATCTCTTTCTTCTTAGCATATTTTTCTATATAGAATAATTTGAGATTAGAGTTGATTTATGCAACCATTTCCGTCTATTTTATTTCAATTCCCATGCCACAAAGTTATTTTCCTCATAACATAATTTACGACCATACTAGGGAAAGAATCTTCTTTCCAGGGTTTGCTAAGCTCTTTCCTTTGATCACTTTGTTTGTTTTCAGTTTTGTCATCTAATTGCTTCACAACCTATTTTTATTTTGAGTATGAATTTCTTGACCTTATTATTAACTTGGCAGTGTTTCAATACATATACATAGTTTTATCCCTGAGAGTCGTGTACATACGCATGTTTTCCTTCTTCAAGAAGCGTATATACGTGGTTTTTTCTTGAACAATCATGTACATCATCCTTTTTTTTTTTTTTTTTTTTTTTTTTTTTTTTTTTTTGATTTGATGTTTTTTTTTAGTCTTCTTAGGTCTTTTTCATGACTCTTAAGGGCCTGCATAGTGATAGGAACCTTCTTTGGTTGAATTTTCGAAATGATTTTCTCATCATTCTTTTCATTGGTCGTCCTGTATCCCTGGATGCAGGTTTGCTTCTTGATATTCTAATTGGTTTGTCTCTTTTTACATACAATGGTCTTTATATCAAGTTATTAGTTCAAATTTTCATTTTCATTTCTCCTTTATACTCCAAAATACAAAAAACATACATTTTTCATTGTCGGCATTTGATCTTTTGGGTTCTTATCGTTGATATTAGTACATGTATGGAAAGATTGCATATTATTTGAAATTGCACTGGAATTGAAATTTGCATTTTGAAAGCTTATCATTTATTGAGAATTGAAGTTAGACTTTGCATTATATTCATATTCATTTCTTTTTACTTGTTGAGTCATAACATCATCAGCTTCACGACCGTGACCTTTTAAGTAAACAAAGCCACTAAAAGTAACATTGATAAATTTAAAATTCATTAGAAATGATTTTATTTTTCGAGGGTGCACAAAGTTGCTTTAAGATTAAGCCTTGAATAGGATATTGTGAGTAAACTATCCAAGGCTATCAAACTCAACATATGTGTCTAACTAAGGGTGTAAGGAAATACATTGTATAATTCAGGAGGCCAGAGGCTCCACCTCACACCGGAGTTAGCATGAGGTCGCGGTGAAGTTATTGAGGGGATATCCTCCAATACCTTCTTAGCGTCAAAGATATTGGGGATCTATTCAGATATGGGGATCTTGTTAGTACCTTTACCTCATGAGAGGCAGTGCTTTCAATTTCGAGCTTTGTTGACCGCCATATGGTGATTTGGACTTACGATTGTTCGCCTGCACAACGACTATACCATGGTGACTTATATGTTTGACATAAGTAGCCACATAGGTTACTTGTAGGGTTTTTCTATAGGTACCCTAGGGAATGTGACAATGGTCGTAAAACACACAACCTTTTATGGAGGATTATCTCTCTGGGGGTATCTGACTAACTAGTTGTTAATCCCACAAGGCCCTTATAACCCACCTTTATACCTCCTCGACCTTTTGCAAGGAGTCTCAGGCCCCTCTGGGGAGAGACATACCTACTCTAATGAGGGAGGCCCCTTTTCAACCAATCGTGATCTTGTTTGTGTGCATTTTCCTTTTTCTTTATTCGGTGTTCTCTAATTATTAGTTGTCCTTGGGATTTTGTATTGCATCATGAGTTTTAATTTCTATGGTTAGTGGAGCCCCAAGTGGACTCTTTTAGTTAGCATTACTAAAGCCCATGCATATTCTTTCTCATTCCATGGGAATGAATCCTTTTGTATTTTCAAGTGGTAAGTCGAATCATGATACTCAACCAAGCACTTTGGGTCTCTAATCATTTTATCATGGTATGCCAGACATATCTTCACACTTTCCATCCCATGTCTCATCACCTTATGTAAATCCTAGTTTTGGGTCTAGAGCATAATACCTCCTTATTCTCCCTTTTCATATGGTGGGATTCATATCCCTCAAACAACTCTCTGCACACGGTGAGGGAGGTTGGAATATTCCTCCTATGGATCCAACTTCTAGCTTCACTTTTCCAGAGAAAGTGCTCAAATGGGAGGTCATTATACT
The DNA here is from genome assembly GCA_010110895.2 of Picea sitchensis. Classification (NCBI taxonomy): domain Eukaryota; kingdom Viridiplantae; phylum Streptophyta; class Pinopsida; order Pinales; family Pinaceae; genus Picea; species Picea sitchensis. Next base: position 27,630 of record SNQJ01S0113007.1, read on the forward strand.
TATTACACTTTGTCCATCTATCCATATTCCTCTATGCAAGTTCTTACGAATGTTTTTCCCATGGAAAACCTCTATCTATCCTCTGGTGTTCCATCCTATGGGGAGTCGGCTATATTATGGGAAACCCCTTCAATAAGCTCCCATCTGAGGGAAACATATATCCTCAATTCCTCGAAAGTAACCTTTGTCATGTCACTTTCTCTTTGAAAGTTGCTTCCTCGGTGATGATTCCCTCACAACCCTTTATCAACCATTTAGCGGAGGATACTTTTCCCATCAGAGAAGCCATGGTATATAATGAACCTCTTCCTAGCCTATACTTTCAAACCACCTTTTGGAACCTTTGTCTCAAATGCCACAACCAATCACGCTATCAGTCCAACCACTGCAAGTCATAATCGGCATTTCATATCACCCACCTTCCGGCTAGTCATGTTGGGATTACCGAACCCTCCTAAGTCATGTTGAAGACATGCAACCCGGCTGCTCCAAGTCAATATGGGGAATAAATCTAGTCACTTTTACCTACACTGCATAAACATCACCAACTTCTACTATCCATGTCGGGGATCACTGCAAACCTATGTTAGTCATGTTGAAGGTCTGCCACCAACCTCGCTAGTCATCTTGGAACTCATCACCAACCTTTTGCAAGTCATGTTGTATTTTCACTAGCCTCCGCAAGTCATAAGCTAGATCATGCCACCAATCAATCGCACCATTGGGGAATTCATACAATTGAGAATCCGAGATTTATAAGATACAAACCAAAGTTCCTTTGTAGGCTTTACAAATGATATCACCTTACTTGTTTGTTCCCTACTACTGGGTACAAGAAGTGTGGTCCTTTTCTGGGGGCCCTTCAGGTTCTGATTCGCATTTGTTTTCCCAACATTCTAATCCTTCTTTGGTTGGTACAACGGGTCATGTCGATGAAATATTTGGTTGACACCACTCTTATTTTTGTGGGTGATGTGTTTCTTGACCATGTGGTCTCGCATCCTATTCAACTAACGGTCGTGTCAATGCAACTGACCGAAAACACTCTTATTTTTTGGGGTGATGCGTCCTTTGACTTTGTTGTCTTGCATCCTTTTCAACCAATGGTTGAAGAAGTGGTAATGCTGATGAAATCTTTGGTCAATCCCACTCTATCTTGGAGAGTGAAATTTAAGGAAGCGACATTGCCATGCAATCTTGGTCAATCCTAATTTTCTTTGAAGGCTAACGCTGCCCTCAATTCATGTCCTTATCATTTATGATTCTGTATCTTCAACAAGGGAGCATTCCACTCTCTTTGAGTATGCTTCCTCCAAGTCCCAGGGTGGTTTCCATTGATTAGAATAATCTTGTAGAGACTCAAATTCCTTCTTCTACATCCTTCCAGATATGGGGCATTCTTCAATATATTGTGTAAAAGGTAACCTCCAAGTATTTTATCCTCCTCAACATGGAAATATTTGGGTTTTCCAAATCTTGTGTCAACTATCTGTGAGTTACCGACTTTTGACAGAATTCTTGCACGTGAGCCCTGGCCTACCCCATCATATGCTTCTTAGAACAACATTCTCGAGTCTTAGAAAACTATTGGAGTATATACATTGGCTCCCAGGTCACATCCTCTCATGATGTGGGTCCTTCCATTGATCAACACTTCTTTGATAGTTCTACCATGCAATTGATGTTCATGGTGATTGAGGACTGCTTCTTGTTGGAGCCAAAGGGATCCTTCATCATCTATTTTTGAAAGGATGGTTTGGACCCTACAATGTTTTCCCACCACTTTCTTTCAACAGGAAACATGGAACACCAGATGGATTTTGGAGGTAGTCAGAAGGGCCAATTTGTAGGCCACCAAACCAATATGCTTGATGATCCGGTAGGGCCAATAAAACTTGGGTGTCAATTTGTGATGTCCCTGGGATTTGAGAGATATTTTCTTGTAAGGTTGGAGCCTTAGAAACACCTGATCACCTTCATGAAAAACCCTTTCTGAATTGTTTTTTGTATGCATGTTGCTTCATGCGATTTTGGGCCATGTGGGAGTTATCCTTAAGAGCCGAAGGGGTGGTTGTACGATCTTGCAACATTGTATCAATATATTTGACCTTTAATGTGCTTAGAATATAGGTAGTGACTGTAGGTGGGCATTGGCCATACACTTCTTCATATGGGGTCATTTTAGTGGTTGTATGATAGGAAGCATTGTACCACCATTCTTCCAAGGGGAGCCATTGTACCCACTGGTTTTGTTTTTCTGAAGAAACAAAATGCAAGTAGGTTTCCAAACATTTGTTGACCACTTATGGTTGGTCGTCAGACTGTGGATGATAGGATGTTCTCATGCTCTGTTGGGTGACTTTCAATTTAAAAAACTCTTTTAAAAATGTGCTTATGAAAGTGGGGTCACGATCAGATACAATAGAGGTGGCCATGCCATGTAACCTGAAAATCCGATCAAGGAAAACTTGTGCTACTAGTGATGGTGTGGAAGGGTGGGGTAAGGGACAAAAATGAACATACTTAGAGAGGAAATCAACCACCACCATAATGCCAGACTTGTTCCCATCTTTAGGAAGGCCCACTATAAAATCCATGGAGATTTTGGTCCATATAGAAGCGGGAATGGGTAGGGGTTATAGGGTGCCTAGAGACATGATAGTTTCACCTTTATTATGTTGGCACACCGCAAATTATATGACCAAGTGAAGGATATCCTTCTTCATTCCCACCTAGAAAAAATAATAACGAACATGAGCATATGTCTTTTGGAATCCTAGGTGACCCGTAATAGTTGATGAGTGTAACTCATTTAAGAGTCGCGTATTGAGTGTTGAATAGGGTGAGAGAACTAGGTGAACCTTATATTTGAAAATATGTTCCTACCAAGTGTAGGCAATGTGAGGATTAGGGTCCTCCTGAAGGCACTGAATTAACTTGGAGAGAGTCAGGCGTGTGAGCCACTCTTGGAATGCTTCTTATATCCAATCAGGGACAAGTAAGGATAAGGAAAAGAGGGAGCCATATTCCTCATGTTGGTGTGATAATGCATAGACTACTATATTATATTTTCCCTTTTTATATATAGTTTCATACGGGGATGATTTTAGGGGCTAAATTTCGCTCATGGGCTAATTTTCCATGGTTTTTCCAAAAAGGAGATTCGCTATTTTAAAAATGATTCGCCCAAATTCTATAGGATATAATTATTTTACCTTAAAAATCGCCAAAATTTTATAGAAACTATATAAAATCTTTAGAAATTTGAATATTTTTACAAAAATATCGCCAAACATTTATAGTTGGCATATGAAGGATTAGTAAGATTCACAAAGGTTTCTACATTTTAAAATAAATTTCCATCCTTAAAATCATCCCTAGTTTCATAATCATAACCCAACATTTTTCTCAACCACTTATTGTTTTTGGGGAAGGATAATCGTTGCTCTAAAAAAAATTCAGACTATGGTGGTCTGTTTTGATCTGAAAACGATGTCCCAAGAGAAATGACCACCATCTGTGCACTACATGGAGAATGACCATCATTTCCTTTTCATATGTATATATTCCTAGATTGCAACCACTCAACAGTTGGATAGTAAAGGCCAAAGGTATAGCATCTTGTGTGAGAAATACACCTATAACAGTTGCAGAAGCATCTAATTCCACCACAAAGGTTTTGTTGAAGTCAGGCATTGCTAGGACAAGAGTAGTGTGCATGGCCCTATTTAATTCTGTGAAGGCTTTCTCAACAACAAGTGTCCAATGGAATGCATTCTTCTTAAGAAGGTCGTTCAATGGCTTAGAATTGTTTCCATAATGGTGGACAAATTTATGGTAATATCCTATGAGACCAAGAAAACCTGTTAGGTGCTTTAAGGTATTGGGTCACAGTCATTCTTGTGCCGATTGTATCCTTTTGAGATCCAATTTTACCCCTTCTCGACTGATAATGTGTCCCAATAATTCCACTTCACTCTCTCCAAATGAAAATTTGGTGTTTTTGACAAACAATTGGTTTTCCTGCAGAAAATGAAGGACTTTGTCCACATGAAAAAGGTGGCTATCCCAAGTGTGGTTGTAAATGATGATGTCAACAAAGAAAACTAATACAAACTTATGAACGTAAGAATTCAATAATTTATTCATGAGACCTTGGAAGGTGGATGGGGCATTGCAAAGGCCAAAATGAACGACCAAGAATACATAATGTCCTTCATGAGTTCTGAAAGTAGTCTTTAGAATCTCTTCCTCGTTCATCTAGATATGGTGATAGCCTAAGCAAAGGTATAATTCGGTGAATACACAAGCACCTTAGATTTCATCCAACATATCATCAATGACAGGATTTGGAACTTATATTTGATGGTTAGTTTATTTGGGGAATGAAAATCAGGGGACATGCACCAAGTACCTTCTTTCTTTAAAACCATCATCACTGGAGAATAATATGGGATGGTACTGGGGAAAATTATCCCCGCCTCCAGTAATTCCTGTACCATATTTTTTATTTATTTTTTCTAAGAAAATAGATATCTGTAGGGATGTACATAGGGGGGTTGACTTCCTGGAAGGAGAAGGATTCTATGATCATTCTCACCCATGGAGGGAGGTAAGGTTGTGGGAATCTCAAATACCTTGGGGTAATTGTCCAAGATGAGTTACAGGCTGGGAGGAACTACTTGATAGGCTTGTTCAGTAACCTTCATGGCATTAAATTGAGAAATCACACCATGGTTTCCATTATTCAATAGTTTTTCCATCCTGTGAGAGTTTATAATTTCAGGAGAGCCCACTTGGAGACCTCAGAGGGTATAGGAGTGAGCGTATTAAGTGAATGTCATATATAATTCTTGATAGTCCATTGTGATTGGATAGAGAGTGTGAAGCCATTCCACTCCTAATACAAGATCATAACCACCCATGGAAATAGAGAACATGTGTGATTTAAGAGTATAATCATCCATTTGGAGTTTGACATTATCACAACACCCCCCACACTTATGAATAGTACCACCATTAGCGATGAGGATTTGAAGATTAGAAACAGGGTGGAAAAAATAATGGATCTCATTAGCAAGCCTGTGATGAATAAAATTATGGGTTCTACCACTATCAATCAATAACACCATCGACTGATGTTTGATGTATCCCTTGAACTTCACTGTATGTGGGGAAGAAATACCTGAAAGTGCATGAAGTGATATGATGGGTTCCCCTGGTGTTGTGGGTGGGAATCCCTCCTACGGACTTAGCATTTAAGGGCTCTAATCATGCATGAAGAAAATGACCATTTCAAAGGCTTCTACTCTTTCCTGTTCGCCCAACACAAAACCCCACATTCATGCAATACAAAGGTGTAAATAAGATTCGGTAACTCTACCTCAAGTACTTCGTTTGATGTCGATCCCTTTTCTTTCATTCACTCTTTGATTGCAAGCCTCCTCCCAAAGCTGACCTGCATTCACACATGAACAAACAAAAAGATGCGAACATGCATTTCATATACTAATTGTTGGGTTAGTTGTGATAATATCATAAAATAAATATTCAACTTCAACACATGATATGGCGGGATGGGAAAAGTATTCATTTCTGTATTAATCTTCATGAGATTAAACTTACAATATGTGGCCGACACTACTCCTCGAAACTGGTCCTGGGCTCGTCTTCAACTGTCCTCCAACTTCTTTGCTCTATATTTCTCTTTGCACAAGGAAGGCTAAAGATTAGGAGAAGGGGAGTGCTCAATTGGGTATAGTTTCTTTACTATGATTTTACTTCTTTCAAATGGGACCCCTACCCGTTCTTTTATAGGCTAGAAGGAGCTAGGTATTTGGTAGAATGTCTGCCAATGCGTGGCTGAAAGGTTTAGTTAACTTACCCAAAGCTATGTGTTTCGTCAGCAACTTTCCTTTTTTTGTGCTTTTGTAGGTACACGCGGGTTGTAGTGAGTTAGCTAGAGTGTACACATGGGTTGTAGTGGAGCAGGGCGCCCAGGCCTTTACAAATAGTGTTTTTAAGAAAAGGTGTTCAGTACTAGCTTGGCAAAGAAGGTATATGAAATGGCATGATGTTCGGTAAGCATGTTTGGTGCAAATTAGTGTTATAGTAGATGCCCCCTAATGTGTGAGGTCAAAAGAGCATCTGATGGCCGAAATACATTATCAATCTTTATCAACGTACCAAACCAATGAGCCCAGGGACCAGAATTCAAGAGGTGCCATCTGCAAAATAAAAATTGTCTCACTAAGGCAGGCATACCCATGCTCGGGATGAAATAAAATCATGACTACTAATCAAATACACTACATATCCATGTCATATAACTATATAAAGTGTAGCCGCGAGAAATAAAGAGTGGATCTACATCTTAAAATAAAAAAGATATACATGTATGGTATTCATCTTCGTAGAAGTTGATAAGGCCTCATGGCTGGAGATGAGGTCTTCAGAGCTCGAGAAACAACTTCAAAATCTTCAAAACTCAGGTAGGAGTGTAATATGAGTGTACGACTTCACTACCTAGAGGTCTTTGACGGCTTGTCGGTCATGGACTAGAGAATCTTGATGATCAGACTCAAGGCTTCATTGATTTCGAACAAAGACTTGATTGGACTTTCGGGATGTCCGGGCGTGAGGGCAAGAGACAAACTGCAAAGGGGCCGACTCAGGCTTGGTAAAAACTTCCCCTGGACAAGAGAATGACAAATGATGAGACTCAGGCAGCATGGCATTGACATAAGTTCATGATGCAGGAGGCAACACAAACTCTCCATCTGTTTGGAAGAATAACCAAATGGAGGAGGACACAGATCTATGTAGCGAGAACAACTTCCTAAGGTCATATTAAATCCCATAGCATGAAGAACAAACGGAAGGATATGTTTTGTCCAAGGGCCACTCATTGTGCTTCCAATAAAAAGAAAATACTTTTCCCTTCCTCTTTTTGGGGTATATTTGATTTTTTTTTCTTTTTCAATAATTTTGGAAAAAGAATAAAAGAATGCTACATTACAAAAGAGGTTAGAGTGTCACAAACATACTAGTTCCAAGAATATAGAACACGGGAATTCTCATGGAAAAGGGACATATACAGGAAAGGGACACTCAGGAAAAATCATCCAGGAGACAAAGGTGTCAAGATGCAGAGGCAAAGTGCTACATGGCTTGCATATAAGGCATGCTTCTGATGGTTCAATTGAGAGAAATATGGAGTTGGCCTTAGGCCAAAGACGCGGGTATGCAAATTTCATTAATAAAACACACAATGGTAACATCCTTCGATGTAATTTTAACAAGCCCAGAGAAGGTAAGCTCGATGGTTTTTCATATTTACAAAGTCTAAAAAAATGTAAAAGGAGACTCTGATGGGGTACCTTTTTCGAAGGTAGTCTAGTTGGTTTGAAAAAGGGGTAAACTAGCACTGACAAGACATATGTTCAAAACTATTTTAATGAGTGTCATAAAGACAAGATCACTCGACAATTTTTTCATTTTTAAGGAGTCTGAAAAAAGATTAACTATGGACTCCATCAGGAATGATATTCTGGACTATTTTAACGAGTGTGAAAGAATAAGGTCACTCGATGATCTTTTCAATTTTAGGGAGTCTGAAAAGAGCTTAACTATGGACTCAGTGGGGGTTCATTTTTCATAAATTTAGTCCCTCAGGCATGAAAAAGAGTTAAAATTATACCTGAGGGTACTCTTCTAGATAACCGTGGTTTCTAGAGTATACCTTTGTTCGTACAGTTGACCATCCGGACCAAAAAAGGGGTAAACTACCACTGGATAAACGTGCCTTCAAATTTCAGTTTAACAAGCATGAAGGTCAAGAAGATCGCTCGACAATATTTTCATGTTTAGAGGGTTTGAAAAGAGCTTAAAAGAAGACCCATTAAGTTTTGGGAGTCCCTAGGGTGAGGTCAAGGGTGATATGAAATTATGCGAATGGGGTTCAAACACATAATCAGGAAAAGCTAGTAAGGACTCTTGAGCCGATAGTTGTAGAGACAACATGGACACCAAAATGAAACCAGGATCTACCTAGGGAATCCATGTTAGGGTGGGATATACCACTAAATTACGACACTTCTAAAGAATCAGTGATGGTTTCATGTCGCAACTCGGTGGGATCGATCCTATGGAAAAGCGGAAAAAACAACAATATGTAGGAAGTAGAGGTGGAATCCTGACTTAAATACAACGAGTTGAAAAATTGACTTTTTACCAAAGGACCTTCATAATGACCCAAATCTCCAAAAAATTTCGAAATGCCCGAAGTAACAATTCTCGTGGCAATCCAAAGAAAACTCCTGAACCATGCTAAATGATTTTTAGTTTAGAAAAAATGACAAAAGGATGCCTAAAATACTATAAATAGAAGCTGGCAGCTCATTATCACCATTGTTAACTGAGAAATTGACCATGAAGCCAAAGGCACCCCTTCGTTTAGAAAGTCGATTACGGCAGATTCAGTGGATGAAACGAGCTTCCGATTGGATCAAGTAAGTAATTAGTACCTTCTCTTGCAATTTAATTAGTTCTTTATGTATTTAAATTCATGTTTTGGGGGGGCGTCGACCTTTTAAAAGGTCGGCCCTAGGTCCATGCGGGCTTTCTTATGACAACCCGAGTGTACACACGGGTAGAGGAAAAACTGCTCGTGTGAACACGCTATTGTTACCATTACAACCCACGTGGAGCCTTTATTTAATGTAAAAAATTAAAAAAACAAGAGTTAACCCTCCTAAAATGAATTTTTGCAGGATGTATGTTCACTGGAGGGAAAGAGAGCATGAGGATATTAGTGCGTTGGTTGGGGAGTACCTGAATGTTGTTGCTACATTAATGCAATGTGGGTTGTTAAAAAAATTTCTATGTCCTTTCATGCGAGCACAACCTAGGCTACTGAAGGCCTTGGTGGATTATTGGCATCCCGATGTAGAGGCCTTTATGCTAGAGGGGAAGTTGCTAGTTCCAACCACAGAGGATATATATTTTATGACTGGCCTCTCCAAGAGGGGGGAACTAGTCAATTTTTGTACTTTTCCTTCTAGACCTCACAACATATCGGAGTTGATTGGACTCCATTGTGAGGCGAGTACAGACATAACGAGCTCGTAAGTATCGATGAGCAAGATTTCAGACTTATCACTTCAAGTGATAGTTTTTTCATCGGGCAAATTACTAGGTCTGCGGCTTTGCATCAGGCTTCTCATGCACAAATGAATTGTGCATTTCAGTGCTTAAATGCACAAATTATCAATTGGAGCACCACATTGTTGGATTGTATGAAAAGGTAGCTAAAAGATTGTCGGTTGCAGAATCATAGGAACTTTGGGTTTGGAATGATTCTTTGCTCTTTATTCTTTGAAAGAGTGCCCAGTTTCATCCCTCAAGAGGTGGTACGAGGGCACCGAGATTCTCTTCTCTTGTTATGCATATGGGCAATGCTACTACTGTGATAGATCTCGGTCATAGAGGATTACCCCTATGCTGGGATTCACTTCTCAAGAGATTCTGAGATACCGGCACCTCCCGACGAGGAGGGAGAAGAGATGGGAAAGTTTGCATCGTTTGTTTGTTTTTGTTAAACATATGTAATTTCTATGTTGTTTTATATATACATCATTTTTTTATACCAGAGCATTTGATAGATATGTGTCTATTATGTGCAGGTGTGGGGCCAGTGCGACCATTGGATTATGCGAGGAACAAGCGACGTCCTCGGCCAGGGGCCGCACTTACCACCGTAGGGGCGACCAACAACACCAGGAGAGCTTCCAGCCAGTGAGGCTGAGAGGGTTCTGAGACGAGTAGAGAGAAATTTTACCTCTCTCACTTGCATAGTCCCCATGGAAGAGATTGAGGATCTGCCACCATCTATGCAGCCTCACGTAATGGGGCTTCCACGGACATGGGTCCGACTTTTTCGACATTTTGCAAATACCGTTGATTATTACAACAGGGCCCACAGGCCCTGTCCTTAGTTAGGCTAGACTTTTCACGTGCTGAGGGCACTACTTGTATATTTTTTGAGGGCATAAGCCCCATGACTCGTTACTGGTCATATTATTGAGGCGCTTGCGCCCGCCTATGTACTCTGATGTTTTTGATATTATATATGGATTTTTATGTCTTGTTATGTCTTACGGATTATATTTTCCTTTAAAACTGTATTTACATGTGCATGTGTATGTCTTTCTTATATGTGTGTGAGATGCCAATCTAAAATTTGATTAGCTAGAGTATCTATGACTTGATTTAATATCCTAGGAACACGAAAATATGTAATATAATCAAAGCTTCATTCTAAGAGGCGTACCCTAAGGAATCATCGGAGTAAACTAGGATGATGAACATGGTAGACTCTATTTAACTGAGACACAACCAGTTGAGCATCTAAATAGACCCGGAGGTGAGAGATAACAAATGACAAAG
>SNQJ01S0113008.1:0-13985 GCA_010110895.2 Picea sitchensis
CATAAGGGGACCACTTTGGATACTTCTTCAAATACACCCATTACTTCTAGAGGCTTATGTACTTCTTCTAGTGTTGACATCACCCATTACTTCTAGGGGATTCTAAGGATTTTGGACTTCTTCTAGGGTTGACATCAATGAAAACCAAATTTTCAACAATCTCCCCTTTTGGAATTGATGGAAACACTCATACCCCCCATGTGACCATTTCTCCCCCTATCTTCATGCACTCTGATTTTTCTATCCCCCTTTGAAATCAATGGAAACGGGTAATTCTCTCTCAAAGTATACCTTATTTTAACAATCTCGCTCCCCCTGTCTTCATGCTTTTGATATTTCTTTCCTACTTTTGTTCTTTCTCTCCCCCTTTGACATTAAGGGTAATTCCTTCTGATGATTTCTTCCCCCCTATCTTCTTCTGAAATATGTCATGTAGATCAATGTGGGGCTTCTTGTATATGTCGTCTTTCCTCTCTTCTAGTGCTCATTTTCCATTAGTGCTTCCTATTATTGTAATCCACTGACATATATTAAAACAATTCATTTCAATTTTCCTTCATCACTTCACTTAAAATATACATAACTTGTCATTTCTTCACTGAGGTAACACCAATCATTCAACAATTTTCCCTTGATATTACAAGTCCTCTTGAAGGTTTCTTTCCATCCGTATGTCACAAAAATTGTCCATGACCCTACTACTCAACTGTACATAATGCTGAGTAGACTGACACTTCATTGTTCTGAGAGATTCTTCAAATCTGTTGCAATTGATAACTTTATATTCTCAATCTGAATCAAATACATACACTAGCCTTCTCAATCTAAAAATCAAACTCTACATGTCTACAACAATTACACATTCTTGAATTTGTAGTAAATGTATCCATGCCTGAATACATGCTTGAAATCTTCTGTAAGATCATGAATATTTTCCTCAAAAGTGTGTCAATGATATTCTTCATCATTGCCAACTGACTTCTTCATACCAATCTGTCACAGGACATTCTTTACCTCTGTCATTAGGTCATTCTGAATTTTCCTTCCCAAAATTTGCAAACACTTCATATTGCCCGAAATATAGTTCTCTACTCTATAATAGTTTTTGCTTAGACTCCCCCTCTTCAAAATTCACATTTACTGGGGGTCTCCAAGGCAGATGGCTTAGAACAATATATAAGATTGATCTGTTGCAGGATCATCATTTTGAATTCTAACATCTCCATGTTTACTTATAGATTAATCATGATCTAGAAACTCTATAAATCATGTGAGTATGATCTCTGGGAGTTTCTCATTCACATGTTCTTCCTAGTTTTTCTTTCTTCTCCAAATCTTCTTGTACCTGATATCAATGTTTTCCTTCATGGAATACTCCATCATGCTTCTACAATCACGAGCTATGTGTCCATGGCTGTGGTATTTGTAACATTCAATATTTTCTATAGCCATATAAACATTTCTTGCTTGAACATTTATTCCATACAATCTGCAATCCACAACTTTATGTCCAAATTTAAAGTAAAACAATAACTAGAAATTAGACTTTGATACCTGAGAGTGAATGATCCTCTTTGTGATGTAGTTCTTCTGAATTCATGCCTTAAATAATCATGCTCTTCTCTTCTATTGTTTCCTTCACATTGATTGAATCTTATTTGATCCCTGAAGGTAGAAGGTCTTCTTGGATATCCATCTCTTGTGTAATATTCTTCTCGAGTCTTTTCCATTTCTAGTATGTTCCCCTTTGAGGGATTTAATTCTTCCTTCTTGATAGGGCATGTGATGACTTCCACATAACTCTTATCAATATATTTATTCTTCCTTTGCAACAATATGTAACATTTCTCTTCAAATTTATTTACTAGCAGTGTGGAGCTCTCTCTCTCTTCAACGTTCTTGCTGAGCTTGACAACTTCAACCCTTAATGTGACGACTTCTTCTTCAATCTTCTCACAATATTCTTCCTTCTTCATCATTTGGATCTTCATTACTTCTTTCGTTCTCTTTGCCTCTTCAATTTGAGTCTTCAAAGATGTGATTTCTTCTTCAAGTCTTCATTCTTGTTGACTAAATTCTACTTCAAGCTTGTTTAACTCCTCATATATTTCCTTAATATGACTTGTCAATATTTATTATCTTTTCTCTACTTCCTTTCTTAGTGATACTATTTCGGCTTCCAAATACTGCTTTTCTTCCAACTGATTTTTGAGTGTTTCTTCAATCCTTTTTGCTTCTTCTACTTGGACCTTTAGATTTAGAATCATCTGTTGGACCTATTCAGAGTTTATGTTCAGATTATGAGAACCCTCTTTTAGCTTGATCAATTCTTTCATGAGAGACTTGTTTTACGTCATTTCTCTTTTTATCTCACTCAAGGTATCGATTAATTTTACCTCATGATCTACTTCGCCTTCTTCATATTCTTTTGAATATGCCTAACATGATGAGATTATTTCTTCTTGTTCTATCTCAACAACTTTTTTATCTGGATCAGCAAGTTTTGGCTCTGTGATAAGAGGATATTCCTTAAAGTACAGATTATGTATCTTATCCTGAATCTCTTTGGTTGATGAACATTGTCCCACTTTGACTTTTACTGAATCATGCAATCCATAAGATGGAATCCATTGCTATTTTGTTGTTCCTTTTTAATTCCTTCTTGGCTATAGACTTCGAAGGTTTCTTTGAAGTAGTGTATCCAGTAACAATTGATTGCAAAACATAAAACCCTTATGCCTGTAAAATACTTTCATTCTTAAGCTCCATATCTCATAATTCTAACCATCAAACATTAGTGTTCCATTATCTGTGTGACCCATGATCTACCTTCCAGTGGTTAGATTTTTTATGAAGGACCCGCTATGATACCAATTGTTGAAATATTCACCAATACCGTCACCGAGAGGGGGGATGAATTAGTATTAATCACTTTTTACCATTTTCTACAACAACATTAACTTATAAAAAATTCCATTCACTTATGATTTCATTTCACATATCATAAACATATAACCATAAATAGTACCATTCAACAATGCATCACATCATACGCAATGCACAAGATATTTTATGTGGAAACCCAAATGGGAGAAAACCACAAAATATTTTTTTATATATTCAGAATATTACATTCATAGGAAGCACCAACTTCCAAAATTATCAAACACCAACTGGAAGAAGGCACCAACCCCTAATTTACAGGATCCAACCTGAAGGAAGCTACAACTCCCCAAATTCTCCAGATCCAATTGGAAGGAGGCTCTAACCCCCTAGTTTTATGATCACCAACTCAAAGGAAGCTACTATTTCTTGTATTCTCTAGCACCAACTAGAAGGAGGCTCCAACCCACTAATTTACATGCTCCAACCTGAAGGAAGCAATAAATCCATGAATTCTCCAGCACAAACTGGAAGGAGGAAACAACCCCCTTTCCTTTCCCCTTCCTTCCTCATTGAAATATAAATGGAGACTCAACCCGTCATTGAAACCGTCACTAATAATAAACCTATCATTGCCAATGATATTCAACCTGTCACTATCACTGATACTCAACCTATCATTGTCATTGATAATCAACCTATCATTTTCATTGATACTTAACCTGTCACTGTCACTAATATTCAACCTGTCATTGTCATTGATATAGATATATCAACATAATCAAAATGTATCCATTCACATAGATCATATGCCAAGATCACCAAGAAAATATATCAAAACATATTCCCAACATTAGCAAGATATCATCCAAACCATGTGCCAAGATATACCTCAAGCATGTGCCATAATCTGCATAAACCATGTACCAAGTATATGTCTCAAACATATGCCATATCATTTATGATATTCCTCAACTATGTACCAAAATATTTGCCTCAAACATATGCCATTTCATTCATGATATGCCTCAAACATGTACCAAAAGATATGCCTTAAGCATATACCATAACCACCAAGATATGAACATCAAAACACATAGAAAGCATACCTTACATTCTATAACAACCTGATATCTTAGATCAAAAACATATGTCTCTAGCCATATGCCAAAGACTCTCCAAGATATGCCTTAAGGAATATACCAAAAAATACAAAATATACTTTAAAACATGTAGACAAACATACCTTTCATAATGAGGAAACCCTAATGCATCAGATCTCTGATAATCATACCTTTCTCAACCTTATCATCAATACTAGGGCTCCTTCTTCAAAAAAAATTCACAGATCCACAACTCGTACATTTTCAGCCCATGTAAATCCATGCTTTGCTTCACTGTGACCCTTGTACATCCACTCTTAGCTCCACCGTGACTCACGTACATCCACTCTTTTCTCCACTATGACTTGCGGATAACCTTATAAATATTCTCTTTGCTCCACTATGACCGACGTACATCCACACTTTTCTCCACTATGACCCACAAATAACCTCATAAATCCAGACCTTGCTCCACTAAAACCCTCGTATAACCTCAAAAAACTAGTATAGTCGCCCCTTTCTCTCCTTGACCTCCTTTCTCCTCAACCATGTTTTCTTTGGTGATATTTCCAATCCTCCTAGCACAAGTGCAAACCCACTTATGCTAGTTCTATACCATAAACACACACTTGATTGAATGACCAAAGGAGAGGTTCCTGATGTTTATTTATACTTTTCCAAGTGCCTCCTTTATTTTAATTTAGGCCTGACCTATAATTTCTTATCTCAACATATTTTCTTATTTAATTAATTTTAGGGCCGAATTGTAACTTCTCATCCTTATATCCAAGGCTTCTTGACCATACTTCTAGGATTCATCTTTAAGATGGAATAACTTCTCAACCATGAGGAACCACGTGGCATGCCAACTACCATTGGAAACGACAAGAAAAGGACTATCCATCTATGAGGGTTTTGCATGTATTTTGAATTTCCTTCACACTCTTTTTCTTCAATCAACTTTTGTCTTCATGACCACACCTCTGGGGATTCTTAACCATTTAACCATTTAACCATGCTTTCATGGTTTCTTGTAGAATTCTTCAAATCATATTCCCATGAGGGCCATGCTTAAAGCTATTCCATAAGGGGACCACTTTGGAGTCTTCTTCAAATACACCCATTACTTATAGAGGCTTCTAGACTTCTTCTAGTGTTGACATCACCCATTACGTCTAGGGATTCTGGGGATTCTGAACTTCTTCTAGGGTTGAAATCAATGAAAACCAAATTTTCAACAATCTCCCTCTTTGGCATAATTTGATGGCAACACTCATGCTCCACCTATCTTCATGCGCTCTAATTTTTCTCTCCCCCTTTAACATCAATGGAAAAGGGTAATTTTCTATAAATGTATACCTTCTTTTAACAATCTGACTCCCCCTATCTTCATGCTTCTGATCTTTCTTTCTTTATTTTTTTCTTTCTCCCCCCCTTTGTTATTAAGTTTAATTGCTTCTAATAATTTCTCTCCCCCTATATTATTTTGCAAGATGTCATGTAGATCAATGTGGCGATTCTTGTATATGCCTTATTTCCTCTCTTCCAGTGCTCATTGTCCATTGATGCTTCCTATTATTGTAATCCATTGATGTCTATTAAAAGAATTCATGTCAATTTTTCTTCATCACTTGATTTCAAGCCTACATGGATCGTATTTTTTTCACTGAGTTGGCATCAATCATTCAATAATTTTCCCTTGACATTGCAACTCCATTTGATGGTTTGTCTCCGTCCATATGTCACAAAAACTGTCTAGGACTCTGCTACTCAATTTTACACAATGTTGACTAAAATGTCACTTCATTGTTCTAAGAGATTCTTCAAATCTATTGCAACTGATCACTGCACGTTCTCAAGTTGAATAAAATATGTTCACTAATCTTCTCAATCTGCAAATCAAACTCTACATGTTTGCAACATTTACACATTCTCGAATATGTACTGAATGTATCCCTGCTTGAAATATTTTGTACGATCATTAATATTTTCCTCTAAAGAGTGTCAATGATATTCTTCATCACTGATAGCTAAATTCTTCATACCAATATGACACGAGACATTTTGTACCTCTTTCATCAGGTCATTCTTATTTTTTCTTACCAAAATCTGCAAACACTTCATACTACCCGAAAGATATTTCTCTACTCTATAATAGCTACTACTTAGGCTCCCCCTATTCAACATTCACATTTACTGAGGGTCTCTAAGGTGGATGGCTTAGAATAATATATAATCTTGTTATGTTGCAAGATTATCATTTTGAATTCTGACATCTTCCTATTTACTTGTAGATTCATCATGATCTCACAACTTTGTAAATCCTGTGAGTATGATCTATGGGATTTTCTCATTCACCTTTTCTTCTCATTTTTTTTTCTTCTCCAAATCTTATTGTACCTGATATTTGTTTTTTTCTTCATGGAAGACTCCATCATACTTCTACAATCATGAGCTTCGGGTCCAAGGTTGTGGTATTTGCAACATTCAATAATGTGGGGAGCCACATAAACATTTATTTCTTGAACATTTCTTCCATACGCTCTATAATCTACAGTTTTATCTCCAAAGTTATTACAAGTAAAACAATAACCAGAAAATAAAATTTTATACTTGGGAGTGAATGATCTTATTTTTGATGTAGTCCTTCTAAATTCATGCCTTAGTTGATCACGATATTCTCTTTTGTTGTTTCCTTCACACTAATTGAAGCTTCTTTAATCCATGAAGGTAGAAGGTATTCTTATATATACATCTCTTCTATAATCTTCTTCTTGAGTATTTTCATTTCTGAAATGTTCTCCTTTGAGGCATTCCATTCTTCCTTCTTGATAGGGCTTCTCATGACATCCACCTAAATATTATCCTTCTCTTTATTCTTCCTTTCCAACAACCTATAACATTTCTATTCAACTTTACCAGTGGTGTGGAGCTCTCTCTCTCTTCAACGTTCATGTTGCACTTGACCATTTCAACCCTTAATGCGACGACTTATTCTTCAAACTTCTCACAATGTTCATCCTTCTTCATCATCTAGATATTCATTACTTATTCTTTTCTCTTTCCCTCTTCAAGTTGATTCTTCAAGGAGAGGATTTATTCTTCAAGTGTTCTTTCTTATTGACTAAATTTTTCTTCAATATTGTTTAAGTCCTATGATATTTCCTTAAGATGACTTGTCTAGATTTCTTCTCTTTTCTCTACTTACTTTCTTAGTGATACTATTTCATCTTCCAAATATTTATTTTCTTCAAACTTATTTTTGAGTGTTTCTTCAATCCTTCTCGCTTCTTCTACTTGGACCTTTATATTTATAATCATCTGCTAGACTTCTTCAGATTTTATGTTCGGATTATGAGAACCCTCCTTTAGCTTGATCAATTCTTCCTTGAGAGACTTGTTTTTCTTCCTTTCTCTTTTTGGCTCACTCAAAGTATCAATTAATTCATCCTCAAGATATACTTCACCTTCTTCATCTTCTTTTGAATTTGTCTAACATGATGAGATTATTTCTTCTTGTTCTATGTCAACATCTTCTTTATCTTGATCAACATTTTTTGGCTCTGTGATAATAGGAGATTCATTACAGTAGAGATTATGTAGCTTATCCCAAAGCTCTTTGGCTAATGAACATTGTCCCACTTTGAATTTTACTGAATCATGCAATCCATATAGGATGGCATCCATTACTATTTTTTTTTTCCTTTTTAATTCCTTCATGGATGTAGCCTTCAGAGGTTTATTTGAAGCGGTGCATCCTGTAAAAACTTATTTCCAAACACCAAACCCCTATGCCTATAAAAATACTTTCATTATTTAGCTCCATATCTCATAATTCTAACCATCAAACATCGACATTCCATTATTTGTGTGATCCATAATCTACCTTGTAGTGGTTATACTTTTTCTGAAGGACCTTCTCTGATACAAATTGTTGGAATATTCACCAATACTAAGAGGGAGGGGGGGTGAATCATTATTAAGCACATTTTACCATTTTCTGTCACAACATTAACTTATCAAATATTCCATTCACTTATGATTTCATTTCACATACCATAAACATATAACCATAAATAATACCATTCAAAAATGCATCACATCATACACAATTCCTAATATATTGTTTCATGGAAAATGGGAGAAAACCATAAAATTATTTCTTATATATTCATAATGTTACATTCATATGAAGCACCAACTTCCAAAATTCTCCAGAACCAACTAGAAGGAGGCACCAACCCCATGATTTACAAGCTCCATCCTAAAGGAAGCTACAACTCAAAAGTTCTCCAGCTCCAAATGGAAGAAGGTTCCAACCCCCTAGTTTTATGAGCACCAACTGAAATGAAGCTACGAATCCTTGTATTCTCCAACTCCAATTGGAAGGAGGCTCCAAACCCCTTGTTTATAGGCTCCAACCTGAATGAAGCAATGACTCCCTTAATTCTCAAGCACCAAGTGAAAGGAGGCTACAACCCCCTTTCCTTTCCCCTTCCTCCCTCCTTGAAATATAAATGGATACTCAACCTATCACTGCAACTGTCACTGATAATAAACTTGTCACTATGAATGATAATCAACTAGTCACTGATACTCAACCTGTCACTGTCACTAATAATCAACATGTCTCTATCACTGATACTCAACCTGTCACTGTCACTAATAATCAACCTGTCACTATCATTGATACTCAACCTGTCACTATCATTGATACTCAACCTGTCACTGCCACTAATATATATACATTAGCATCATCAAACCAGATCCATTCACATAGATCATATTCCATGATCACCAAGAACATATCTCAAAACATATGCCCAACATCATCAATATATTCATCCAAACCATGTGCCAAGATATACCTCAAGCATGTGCCATAATCTCCATAAACAATGTACCAAGGATATGCCTAAAAAATATGCCATATCATTTATGATATGCCTCAAATATGTACCAAAATATGTGCCTCAAACATATGACATTTCATTCATGATATGCCTCAACCATGTACCAAAATATATTCCTTAAGTATATACCATAACCACCAAGATATGAACATCAAAACACATAGAAAGCATACCTTACATTCTGTAACAACTTGATACATCATATCTCTGATCAACAACATATGTCTCTAGCCATATGCCAAAGTCTCTCTAAGAGATGCCTCAAGGCATATACCATAATATCCAAGACATACTTCAAAACATGTAGAAAAACATATGTTTCATCATGAGGAAACCCTAATGCATTAGATCTCTAATCATCATATCTTTCTCAACCTTAGAATTAAGACAAGAGATCCTTATTCAAAACATTTTCACAGATCCACTACTCATACATTGTCAACCCACAGACATCCATGCTTTACTTCACTGTGACTCACGTACATCCACTCTTTGCTCCACTGTGACCCGTGTACAACCACTCTTTTCTCCACTGTGACATGTGGCTAACCTTATAAATACACTCTTTTCTCCACTGTGACCTGTGTACATTTGCACTTTTCTCCATCATGACCCGCGAATAACCTCTTAAATCCACACCTTTATCCATTGCAATTCGTGGATAACCTAAGAAAACTAGTATAGTCACCTCTTTCTCTCCTCAACCTCCTTTCTCCTAAGACAAATTTCCTTTTTTTAGACACCAATCCTCTTAGAACAAGTGCAGACCCACTTATGCTAGTTCCATACCATAAACACAAACTTTCTTGAATGACCAAATGAGAGGTTCTTGATGTGTATTTAAAATTTTCCAAGTGCCTCCTTTATTTCACTTTAGGGCATAACTGCATTTTCTTGTTGCAACAACTTTTCTTCTTTAATTAATTTTGGGGCCGACTTGTAACTGCTCATCCTTAGATCCAAGGATTCTTGACCATACTTCAGGGATTCATCTTTAGAAGGGAATAAATTTTCGATCGTGAGCAACCACGTGGCATGACACCTAATGTTGGAAACAACATGAAGAGGACTATCCATCTATGAGGGTTTTGCATGTATTTGAAATGTCCTTCATACTTTTTTTTTTTCAATCAACATAGGGATTCATGACCAAACCTCTCGATATTATTAACTATACTTCCAGGTTTTCTTGTATAGTTATTAAAAGCGTCTTCCTGTGAGGGCCATCCTTAAAACTACACCATAAGGGGACCACATTGGAGACTTATTCAAATACATCCATTACTTCTAGAGGATTCTAGAATTCTTCTAGTGTTGACATCACCCATTACTTCTAGAGGATTATAGAATTCTTCTAGTGTTGACATCACCCATTACTTCTAGAGGATTATAGAATTCTTCTAGTGTTGACATCACCCATTACTTATAGAGGATTTTGGGGCTTCTAGACTTCTTCTAGGGTTGACATTAATGAAAACCAACTTTTCAACAATCTCCCCCTTTGGCATTGATGGAAACACTCATACTCCCCCTGTGACCATTTCTTCCCCTGTATTCATGTGCTCTGATTTTTCTCTCCCCCTTTGACATCAATGGAAAAGGGTAATTACCACTTACATTATACCTTCTTTTAACAATATTGCTCCCCTGTCTTCATTCTTCTAATATTTGTTTCCTTCTTTTGTTCTTTCTCTCCCCCTTTGACATTAAGGGTAATTCCTTTTGACGATTTTTCTCCCCTATCATCTTCTGCAAGATGTCATTTAGATCAATGTGGGGCTTCTTGTCTATGCCTTATTTCCTCTCTTTCGGTGCTCATTGTCCATTGGTGCCTCCTGTTATTGTAACCCACTAACATATATTAAAATTATTCATGTCAATTTTCCTTCATCACTTGACTTCGAGTCGACATGTGTAATGTCCCTAATCTGAAACCCTTCGTGATTGTACAGATAGGATGGTGATCCATTGATACCAATTGTAAAGGGAAATGTACATATAGGATGGTGAGCTATTGGCACCAAGTTTGGTTATGCACGCACCTAAGTAGTGCACGAGAATTATCATCGAAGGAAGGTGCACACATTCACAGTGTTGCACGGACTTGAGTAAGTGTGCAGAAATTACCCACAAGTGTGCATCAAGTTGAGTTGTATATATATATATATATATATCTATCTGAGGTCAGATGAGCCATTGGTACCAATGAGGACTAATGATGTATATGTATATGTACATGTAAAACCCTCATTGGTACCATTTACATATAGGCTAGTGAGCCATTGGCACCAAGTTTGGTTATGTATGCACCTGAGTAGTGCACAGTAATTATCATCAAAGGAAGGGTGCACACATTCACAGTGTTTCATGCACTTGAGTAAGTGCGGGGGAATTACCTACAAATGTGCATCAAGTTGAGTTATATATATATATATATATATATATATATATGAGGCCGGGGAGCCTATGTGGTTATGAGGCTGGTGACCGGGGATGAAAATAGGCTAGTGCGTCTATCCATGAAGTGTAATCACACTGAAGTTATTAATATATCACATCGATGTGCGCAGACATATCAGACGAAATGATATGGGGTGATAACTCCACTGAAAATGGAAAAGGGGGGGGGGGACTTAAGTCCTATGGAATATTTTATTAATATTTCTGGAAAAGTGTAATGTTGGATATTTATTTATCCTAAGTCCCCGAGGGATGGGAACGTGTCACCAAGTGGCTAAAGCTACTTTTGAAAGTGACAAGTGTCTAGTTTAAGGAGTGCAATATATATTTCTAGCCTTAGTGTATTTTAGGGGGATTTCATTCATTATTTTGGGATATATTTTCATTCTTTCTCTTGTGCAGAAGGGGCCAGACCATCTGAGAGAGGATGAATATTACCTTATCTACAGGGAACATATTGTAAAGGGGTTTTTCTGTATTGTAACCAATATTTTTTCTATTGAAGAGGCGGGTTGTCAAACCCATGAGAAATCTCTCTAGGCGAGAGATTGGTTGTCGAAGAGGTGGGTTGTCAGGATCATGAGCATTCTCTCTAGGTGATATTTTTTCTAGGAATTGTTCCTTGGTGCTCTGGGCATTAGTTGCAGGGCTCTGAGAATTCCTTTCGAGTCTATTGTTGGAACCATGGAATGGAAGTGGGGTAGCCAAGGGATTGTTGAGCAGAGAAGGGGCACACTTACTTGGGTGTAACAGGAACGTGGTGAATGAGAGGTTGTAGACTAGTTGCAGCATGGGGCACCTTGGACTGAGTAATTATGTTGAGTATCAAACCTTAGCCTGGCATTAGGAACCATTTTTCCCTAGTGGAGTTAAGCCCCGGCTTGGGGGTGACATGTTGCTGAAAGTATATGAGAAACAAAGACTATGGCTGGGAGGGACATATGAGTTTTGCGCGCAGTTGATGAATTTTCATAAAAGATAAGTTTCTTTAAGTGCTTTCCTCATTTACCGTGTTCTTAGTTATCTATGTTTAATATGGGTTTAATTCTTGTATGTTGTTGCATATAATTAATTGTTGTTATTTTTTATAACACTGCTTGCCCATGTAAGTGTGGTGTTAATAGTTAGTATTTATAGTCATGGATGATTATGATAGTTGTTGTTATATTTCCTGTTAATTTAACCATATGATATTGGTCATGAGTCTTTGTGGATAAGTTAGATTGCCCATGTGCATAGGGAATTACTCTATGTGCACAAGAGGCTGGATTTGCTTGTGTGCACAAGGAATCAAAATTGGCGTGTGACGCTAGAATGGTTACGCGTGTAGTTGTTTAATATTACTTCCACTGTTATAAGTTATGTAATAAGAGGAAATTTGTGTGACACGACCCAAATTGGGGATTGAGAGCATTGCTTCAAGTAATTCTATGCAGACTAATGTTATAGAGTAGTATCTGTGCACAAGATTTTGGAGTAGCATTGCTCAGTAGTAAGATGGGTAATGTTACAATATGGTATCAGAGAATTATTTTGGTAACGAGTATGTTACATATTGGTGTCACAAAAATTAGTTTGGTAATGAGGGCATTACAAAGTGGTATCAAATCTTCGGTTTCAACACTGACCCTGCATGGGTTGAGTATCTACTTAAGGAAAAATTCGGACGGGAAAGTTGCTGAATTTGGAATTACAATGTGGCCACGGTGTGCATAAAATAAGAATGTGTAATTGTGAAAACTAAATTTTGGACGTTGCAGGGTGCGATGCTGGAAATGAACACTAAACGTGGTGCACAAAAGTGCGCATGAAATTTGGGGCTGCACAGAGTAAAATTTGTGGTGCATGTGTAACACTGATACACAATGTATATGTTGAATATTGACATTGCACATTGTTAATTGTTGAATACTAGTGCGTGCATGGGATTCAAACAAAATGGTGCAAAGTTTTCATGAAGTTGTTTCATGCATTCATATAAAAAATCTTACTTCCTGCACATTTTTCAAAATTAATAACGATTAGAGAAAGAAATAATTCGTGCAAAAAGTCAAAAAGCATGGAATATGCATAGAGAGCTTACAACCATGATGATGAATTCGTGGATATGTATATCGATTTGGGTGATGATGGTATAAAATCTAAGGAGGAGTGCACAAACTTGGTAGAAACCATAAAGGGACTGCAAAAAGATGTCCAGAGTTGTAAAGTTGATAATGAAAGGCTTATGAAATCCAAGGAGCAACAAGATGTTTTCAACATCAAGTTGTTACAAAGCCTAGACAAAAAAGAAAAGAAAATGGACAAGGAGACAGAGTCGAGTAGATTAAGAAGTTGCAGGTCTCATGATGAGAAAATAAGAGAATCAAGAAGTGTCAATATGCATCACCACCACTCACCAATGCATTCTTTTAGGAAAGTGTGCAATATCGCAAGTCCATCTCCTGTTAGAAAGCATAAGAGAAGGTTTGGGGTGGACGTGTTGATACTGAGAGGGGGGTGAATTAGTATCAAGTACAATTTAAAACCTTTTTCAACTTATACTTAAACCATTCAATTATATCCAATGAGAAACGAACAATAGTATAAGAGTTACACCAATACACCACAATAGACCATGCACAAT
>SNQJ01S0113008.1:13995-42477 GCA_010110895.2 Picea sitchensis
AAAATACCATCAAGAAAACCTTTTGAACAACTTAACTTGGTCCAAAAAATGAATATCAAGTATGATAAGAAAGTAAATAACTTTATATGTCATGCATAGATTTGATCTATGCATGATCATGTTCTCTGACCTGTTCTCATCTTAATTCTTAATCTATGGATGTCAAGGGTTCACACACAAAAATACTCAAGGACTTGAAAGCAAAAGTTAATGAATAATTATTTTTATCAAATCTCCTTCTAAGATTCAATACACAATCTTTCACTTAATGAACTAAGTGTTCATGCTATGGTTCTGAGGTTAGATTTGACAACAAGAATCTCAATTACTATCTAAAATTAATGAAATAAAGTATTAACTATGATCATAATTTTTACCCAAACCATTCCCTTTAATCAACCAGCTTGTGAAGGTATTGAATCTCAATTCATACACTATTGATCTTATATTGAGTTTATTAGTCCATAAGTAAAACCCATGAGCAATGAATCTAATGCTTAAACCCATAATCAATATATCCATTGTAATGACTTATGGTGGTATGGAACTTATTCTATATAAATAAGTTGCTTATATAGAAATGTGATCCAACTGTCATACATTGTTTAGTATTAAATGTGTATATGAAATGATATTGAAAACTTCTAAAAGAAAATTACAAATCCCTTGGGATCAATTCTCACAAGAAGATTCAGGACAGTTCCATATTTTGGTGTCATTGTGTTAGTGATTGAACTCATTTTATACAGAATTGTATAATTGCAATTTCAAACAAAACTTCAAAACTTGCATTAACCAGAGAACTAAACTATTATTTTAGTGAGATGACAAAACATACAAATATAAATACTTATCCCTGAGAATATGCAGATGCCATTATTGGTTATCTCTCGATATGGAATCAACTATTAGTTCCAATATTATGAACTGTAATAAATAATCACACAAATGATTTAATGAACCATTAATAGGTTAAGAACGCATTATAATTATGAAGTTGTGATAGAACATAAGAAATAAAAATCATGAAGGGAATAAGCTATTGCTGTACAAAATTAAAATTATACTAACAACTCATATACAACGTTGCTCCCCAAGTTGGTGGGTCCTTTCCAACGGGTGGCATGCCTTAGAAACCTACATGAATATGGTTAAAGGAACACCACAAATTTATAAAAGAAATGTTTTCATTAAAAATAAAGTTTGCACTCACATGTTCTCCATTACATAATCAAATCTGAATGAAAAGTTACAATGACCAAGGATGCTCTCGACTCCCAAAATGAATAGCTATAGTATCATGGATCGATTATCCCTCTGTTTCTTTCTATCTTGATTACATTAAATTGTTACATACATATAGAACCCTATGAAGGGGGATACGACTATGCCCCTGTGCTCTCGTGAACAAAATTCCCAAATTGGACAAGGAAACAAACATATCTCTTGAGTGTAACCATCCATGATATACCCGGTATCTTTAGTAACTGGAATGAAGGGGTTTTGATATTGTTTATATTTGTATGATACAATGCATACGACTAGCATCTTGTCTTTGTGTTGGAAGATTCCCACAAATGGTCTAGGCACAAGGAAGCTTTGAATTTTCGCTTTGACCAGGACCTAGTGATCTCATGAAGGATCTATAACTTGAGTCAGGGCACACGAACTGTGTTGGGGTCTGGATCTACAAAACCCATATGCTCTTTTTCTCCCTAGGTGCACACAAGTAAGAAAACATCCAAACCTAGGTACATGAACTCCATAGTGGGTGCAAGAACCAAATTGCAATTCTTCATAGGAAAACATTAGTTCCCAAAAACTCATTAAACCTATTAAAAACTTAGGAAATTAATCAAAATAAGAAACTATTACCTATGTAAAGATTGTTACCAAGTTTTAGTCTTAGGAACATGGATTATTGGAGCAATAATGGCCTAGTTCATGTGTAATAGTGAGATAATAATAGGGAAAAATGTTATTAAAATGTGGCAAAATGGGAGACCAACAGAGCTCTAGTTTGGGAGGTACCATCCAAAAATTTTCCAGTGTTTTCTTATTGTTCAAGGGTATAAACCATGTCAATCAAGGTATCATTAGCCTTAATATTTGCTAACTCATATGTAATATTGTACTTATAGAAAGAGGGAGATGAGGAGGAACATTGATTCTATTGTATGGTATTAGAATTTTTTCTATTAGGATTAGGAGCAACATTTAAAGAAGTTAGTTTGATATAAAAAGAAATATAATTCTTATTATTGTGATGATTGAAAACAAAGTTAGTGTTTTTTTTTGCTTCTATTGTTATAAGCACAACATGTTGTAGTGATGGACAAAACTTATTCCTCATCAAACCAATCCAAGATAGCAATAGTTTGGTCAGTTTTCTTACCAAAAATGTGTTCTTTGGCACTATTCTTGACTTCATAAGTATTATAATCGTGATGATCCTCACAAAAATTGCACCAAGCATGAGAAATAATGGTTTTAGCTTGGAAATTCCAAGGTTAATTATGAAGGCTAGCTTGCAGTGAGGATTTAGGGGATAATTAAGCAATCATATTTCTCTCAAAAGATATCATTCTATTGTTCATGTCCTGAATTAATTACAAAACAATAGAAATGTATGTCTTATTTCCAATATACTTAAGGGGCAAGCTTGTTCTCAAGGCTCGTTCCTATTCCAAGCATGTTTTTTAGGCTAAACGAAGACTATCAATATTCGTTTCTTCTAACTAGTGATGATAGGCAAGTGGTAGGGTGTTGTAATTGTTCATCAAGGATGCGTGATTGTGAGGCCTAATGACCTCATGGACCTAATTATAAATCTTGGTAAAGAATAGGTTAAAAGGCTTAATGGTCTCCCCTTGGTTAAAAGTGATAGTGTTATAACGTTTCAACATATCTACTAGGATTTGGAGTTTTCCATACGTCAATTTGAACCAATACAAAGTTTAGCTCAAGTGGAGAAAATTTTTGGGGGAAATTCAAATAAATTGGTTGTAGATTTTCCCTCAAAGGAATTCTCAAAAGTTACATGCAAGTATCATTGTCAACAGTGGCTATGTTATGGAATGCATTCAAAAAAAGATTATGTAACACCCTGTTTCCTAAACCTCTGATTATATGTAATTAATCATGATTAATGATTGCCATGTAATGGTATATAAACATTGTAATTAAATTATTGTTTATTTAAAATTCCAATAGTTGACTATTGGGTGAAGTCTTGAATATACAATCCATGATACCATGAGAGGGATTAATGAAGGGGCAGGAAGTGGGTTCACATGTAAAGACCCCAAGCCACCTTGGTGAATAATGAGAAGGAAATGATCTTATTTCCTCTAACTTGTAGCTCAAGCCAAATAGTTAATGGGAAGGTCTTGGTAGTTGAACAACCCAACCACCCTCAATGAATATAGGTATGGAAAATCTAGTTGGGGCAATAGAGGCTGCTAAGACAAAGGTACAACAAAGTACAAGGTCTGCGGCCAAATTGTGCCATGGGTCTTCCTTTTGACAGAATAAAGGAAGGGATAGGTTGAGAACCTTCCCAATGGATTACATGCAGGGAACACATGAGGGGGGGATAGAACAGGGAAAAGAGAGAGACTGGGAGAGACCGAGGGAGAGAGAGGTTGCAAGTGAATGCAAGAGGGTGTGCAGTGAATCCCTTGTGGTAACATGGCTTGGCATGGGGGTGGCCAGAATGTTGAGAATGAATGCTTCTGATTTTATGGTAGGGTGGGAAGGTGGACACCTACACTCACTTAGCTAGCTATAATCTGTAACAGATAAGTATTCTTCACCCTATGTAACTTAATTGAAATCAAGGGACTCATGCTTGTGACAATATGGTAAGTGTAATCATGTTTAGGGTTTGTGTATCATTCCTTTGGAAATTTATTATATGTTTAGGGTTTATGTATCTATATGGAATTATATGTGTAGTGCATATATTAGTAGGATAATTCTTCCTTTTACCTTGAATGACTAAGGAACTGTACAAGGGTCCCTCTTATGGGCGAAGTTATATATGCATGCCTACCGTGTATGAATTAGAGAATTTGTTGCGGTGTGCTATCTAGGAAAAGAAATTTAGGAGTATTAGATAAGAGACCCATGATAGGTCCAAGAGGAAGAAGTACCTTGATCTTCCTTCTAGAAAGGACATAATTGTAACCATAGTTTTGGCTCGAGGTAGGTATTTGTGTAATGTAGGAAGCCTTAATATCCTATGAAACCTTTGTCCTAGTTTGGTCATGGTGAAAAAACTATAACCCCCACTTATTTGGCGAAGATGAAAATTCCTTAGTCAGTATTGGGAGTGGATTACCAAATTCCTGAAGGATTGGTAGGATTTAGGGTGGACATAGAAGAATATCTAAGGAGTTAAGTTTCAAATTGGATTAGAAAAAGAATGGGAACCCTGTGTCTAAAATAGGGAAGATCATAGTTGTCAATCTGGCATAATGAAATAATCATGACTGTCAATTGAAGGTTTAGCCATCGAAGTATCCCAATACTGGGGGATAGTGTGGCTCCAAAGTAGGGGGTCTTGAGAGCAATTGTAAACAATTGGATCACCATGATGTGCGAATTATTGGAGTTAGATGATTGGAGTAACCCAGGGTTCAAGTATTTCGATGAGGAGAGTTATGAGGGATATGCTAGACCGTAGATTAGATACAACTCGAAGAGAGATATCGATCATTCATTGGGGATTAGTCCAGGATTAACCTCTGTCGTAGATATATGTGGTCTCATTTAAGAAATATTAGGAGGAGAGGTGATGTCATCATGATGTGTCATGCTGACTTGAAGTGCTAAAGTGTCCAAAGGTTGACAAGTGTCAGTGTGCGATTGGAAACAGGTAATTGGACAGTTAGTCGAGCATGGGCCCTTTGGGTGAATTTGACCTTAGATTTTTTTTTTAAACTCAACCATCAGATCAAAGGGTTGAAATATCTCAACCTTTAATCGTAGAATAACCCTCAGAGTATGCCATAGTTGGACTAGGATGAGACTATGAATTAAGCATAACTATCAATTTATCAGGGAAGAATTCAGAGTGATCGAAACCGTCCATCACAATGGAACATTCAGAGTATTTTGGTTCATTGGGAATGAAGACACTCTAAAAGCGTAACTCTGAGGAGAAACCCTGAATGCCCATCAAACCCAGTGGAAAGTAATCATGATCGTAGATTTGGGCAGTCCTCTAGGATGAAGCCAGGAGGAATATGATGTCATGATGATGTGGAAAATGTCACCCCACCAATTCGAAAATACCAGGTGTCAGCACCTAGGAGGAGCTCCGAGATATAAATATAATCGTTGATCTACTGAGCTGAAAAGAGCTTCGAGATGTGATCATGACCATTGATTTTCCCGGGCCAGAAGAGCTTCGGGAGGAGCTCTGGATTGTTCATTGTGAAATGGTATTCGAAGTGGGTCACAAGGAGATAATTCAAAGGAGGAATTCCAAGATGCAATATGAGTCGTTGATCTACTAATATTAGGGAAACTCAACGGATTTTCTAGGTCATTTATTTTAGTTAAGGGCTCACGAGGATGATGGGGTTGGTACCACGTGTCAATTCGTGAGTGGTACCATGATTCTAGTAGAGGTTATACCACGAGTATCACCAACATGTCATGGGGTGACAGGTGTATCCCTAGGAATGAACCAAGACCAAGGGCCATATAAGAAAGGGAGAAGGGAAAATATACACACTCGCCCCAAAGCCTGGTCGTTAGATCTCCAGGAGGTAGATCCAAACCATCCATCGCAGAGTGTCCATTAGAGTGAATTCCAAGTATTTTCTCTAATAATGGTGTCCCGAAGGAGGATCTGAAGCATCGATCGGTTGAGATTGAAGAAGTTCCAAGAAGTGGATCTAGTTGTTGATCCATCAAGACAGAGAAGCTCTAAGAGGAGATCCTGACCGTCCATCATGATGAGATCTCGGAAAGGGGTTGTGGTGATTCACTCTGAGGGAGAAGATATAAGATGGATTTTAGACCATCGATCTGTCAAGGCCTAGAGATATGGACCATATATATTTAGCTGAAGGCCCAAGGGGTTCGTCATGGATGGTGTTTCTTGTTATTATGTAGGTGGTGGCATGTGTCGAGCATGGAAGGTGCCACAGGGCATAGTGTTTTGGCACCCATGAGTAAAATTATATGAGGAATATGGGTTCCACATGGAAGGTGGATATAGTGCCACATGTCATGCAGATATGTTGTCATGTGTTGAAAGGATAGAGAAATTGCAGGCAAAACCCCCCTAGGGAAGATCTTGATCCTTGATCGAGAGGGAGGCTACAATGAATAGTTGTCGTTGATTGGTCGTGTGACCCACTTCCAAAATACTAATGGTTACAAAATGGTCACAACCATAATGCAATCAAGAAGATCTGATGAATTCCCAACCATCCATCGATAGGCCTTGGAACCATTTGATTAGTTGAACGATGAAGGAACCAGACTCAGGTGTTGGAGTATTAAGGTAAGCGTTCATGGGAAGACCTTGATAGGAGAGTCCTGATAGTAATGGAAGTAGGAAAGGGAGAGGTCTGATGAGTGATCAACAAGGTGTGGTGTGGCCATTTCCATGTACATGCCATAGATCCTGGCGCAAACACTAGGAGAGATACGTCAACATCCCGTGGGAGGACGAGTTTGATAGGAAAGCCATGTAGATGAAACATGGTAGAGATGTGGCCACAAACTTCGAGGGGCCATAAATTTGGACCTGGAACTTGGATTCGATGGAAATCACAGTGATTGGAAAGCTCTTAACGAGTTTAATATGATGATGTCATCGTAAAGGAAGTTTGGATTCCTTTAAGGAGGAATAAATTTTGATACCCCATTCCCTTAAATGCTACTTAGGTGGTTGGGTGTGCTACATAGTGGTATCAGAGAAGGCTATAACTTTAGGCCTGGATAGGCCATAGATAAGTCATGGGACTAGTATATTAAGGCTAGGATAGGTCTGTTGGACAAAATTTCTCTACGTTAAAATATCATTCATTATCTACCCAATTTCTCGAAAAGAGGGAATGCAGATTTAAAATCTTATTTTGGGATTTCGTGCAATAGAAGAAATGTTTTCACTAGACAAATTGATAGTTGCCTCTATTGAAGCAAGAATATGTTGGTAAACATTCATGTTTGAATATGATGTAAAATGGTAGAATCTTGTTAAGGGATGCTTAGGTTCAAAAGAATGAATAAACTAGTGATTGTAATACTGCATGTAAGCATTGGTGACTACTTCTTATATAAGGGATAAGACCCTTATGGAGAGATTCCTTGTGGGTAAAGTAATTTGGTAGGGTCTGATAGAATCCTTAGTAGTTGTAATTACTTGTTTAATAAATGACTAAAACATGTATACATAACTCCTCATGATCACAGGACTGACGAAAATGTGTAAGGTCAATTTAATTGACCTATAATGGTGGAAACTTTCAATAGGGATAATCTATTTAAGCAGGATAAAGAGGAGTCCTTCGGGACTATTGCTAATACTCATAAAGAGCAAAAGTGAGATGGGCATGTAATCCAGTTTATGAGATTTTAGCTGTAGAAATATATATACATTCCTATTGACTGAGTATTGGATGGTGCATGAAAATGAAAGATGAGTATATATTGTAATGCATATGGTATTGGTGGTATGTACATAACATGCAAGTAGACTTATTATAGTGTGTAATGAGTTGTAAGGTATGATCTATTGACAGGAAAATTTGGGTCAATAATGACTTGATGACAGCAAGAAAGATAATAACATAAGTGAAATATTAATGATGTGGATGCCTAATACCTTATGAGAATAGGGATGTAATGATAAAAGAAAGATTGATCCGATGTCTGATATAGGAAATGCTAGATCATTCCTAGAATCAGGCTGGCATTCAAAGGTAAATGGTAATCATATGAATATGGCTTGACATGATAAGAGAGTAGTAAGAGGAAATTTTGGTAGAGGATTTCCTTGGAAGAAGTCTGTTGGCCAAGAATGGTTAGTGGTAGGAAAAGAGACTGGAATAGTATCTTACTACCTTGGGTGGTACAATGACTACCTATCTAAAATATTGAATTGGGGATTTCTTTTGTAACAGAAGAGAAAGGGTGATTTCTCATTGATTGTTGCTATAGGAGAAGGAAAACTAAGAATGACTATGTCTTTGAGACTTGTCAGGTGGGTGGTTGTAAGCTCTCAACAACAAAGGTTGATATTAAGACAAAATAAATGAATAGGAATAATGTAATTTGAAGTAAATAATACCATGGAATGAATAATGCCATGAATGCATGGTTGACCCTATGATGTAGGGTATGAGTATTTTGTCTAAATAATAGCTTGAGGAAGTACATAAATCCTCAGAAAGAGCTATGGTGAAATGCTAAAATAGCCATGAACAAGAGTGGCCTTTCTGTTCGTTGTTATCTTGTAAAGAGGACAACATAATTATGATTTTATTGATGAGACTGACCGTGTAAGTGGTTGTAAGGCCTCATAAAACTAGATGATGATAAATAAATATGAATAAATGAGGTAAAAAGGTACAAGTGATGTACCTACATATATGTAAATATACACAATACATGCTTAAAAGCATGATATAAATTCCATAATAAGAGATATGTGTGGAAATATTTTCACTTTCCAGATCTAAGTAATGTCATAGAGGCATAGTTAACTCTATTTTAAGAGGTTTCATTATTTGTTTGAATACTAAATTGAGGAGGGCGTATTCTATTTCTCATAAAGAGCTAGTGTAATCTGCCGAAGGAGTAAAGGAGCAAGAATTCTCTGTTATAAATAAGTGGCAATATGAGCATACCTTTGAGAATTTATTCAAAATGATAGTGAACAAATAATGAGTACAATAACTTAACCAACATAAAATGTTGAAATTGTAAAGTGTGCTAGTAGTGGACAACCATGGCATACTAATGCATGTGATTAAGTTCATGAAAACACAACTTCAAAGCAAATTGTTAACATAATGATGTTTATTTGAATGTAAAACCGAAGCGTGTGATAAGGATGCAAGATTATATTCATTATGGAATATTTGGAAAGAATTTGAAAAGAAAAATTGAGGTTGAATCAAGGCCGAGACCATTGAAGTGCATGATAAGGATGCAAGGTTATAGCGATTATGGAATATTTGGAAAGAATCTGAAAAGAAAAATTGAGGTTGACTCAAGGCCGAGACCATTGAAGTGCATGATAAGGATGCAAACTTATATTCATAATGGAATATTTGTAAATAATATTAAAAGACAAACTAAGGTCGACTCAAGGCCAAGACCATTTCACATAAGAGATGGAGGTGCCACAAACGTTTCTGGGGAAGAAGTCCCCTGTGGAGGAACCATGTAAGGAATTTGTCTGGAGAACAAATCCATAACCTTAATAACTGTCGAGAATTAGACAATGGGGTTGCAAATCCTGTTTACATAAGAATCCTGGATTACATGTTAAAATATAATTCATGCCTGGGAGACATGCGAGTGGATGTTGAACAACCTATTTTTTGGTAAATGTGCAGAATGCACTATTTTCATAATTAAATTGTGAACTAAATGTTGTTGTTGTAAGGATGTTGCTTATTATCCAGGAAAGGTCAAGATAAAATTAACTGAGACTGCTCAAGGAATGGAACAGAAAGATCCCAGGAGGGATGAATTGTATAAGAAAAGAAGGGGAAAAGGATTAATTCCTTTCTCACTATTAAATTGGGATGAATTGTATAAGAAAAGAAGGGAAAACGGATTAATTCCTTTCTCACTATTAAATTTTGAATAATGAGACAGAGTTGTATGCTTTAAAATAACAACTATGAAAATAAATGAACTTGGTAAATGAAAGGCAAAGTTGACAAACACTTTTAGTCAAATGAGCTCAGTTAGGCCATGTTATGGAAAGACATGGATTCCTTAAAAATAATTGAGCTATATTGGAATCTACAGGCTGTGTAGAAGTTGGAAGGAGGGAAGAATCCCTTACTACTTTATTTTTATTTATTGTGTTTATCTAGAATGAGGGACTAATATATTGTTGTGTGTGAATGTTTTGGTATGAGAATGTAGAGACAACTGGAAGAATTTAATTATGTTTTCACTGAGGGCAATGTGATGGAGTGCATATAGGTATGATGAATTAAATGATATGGCATATGCATTTTGGACTTGACCTAACAACTGTACCACTTTGAATGTGATGTTGCATGTTAGGAAAAGATTGGATCTATAGGAAAGGACAACTTCCAATGGTGGACATCCTCAAGCAGGGAAAAAATAAAAGGAGGCTATCGATGAAAGTAGTTGCAGGGACTTTAGAATTCCATAGGAAACACCACAGATGAGATAATATCAGAGAGGGTGCTAGCAACCAGAATGGGTATAAAGAATTCATGCCTATGTGACATAAAATATGAAGGGATTGGGTAAGAATCCTTCTGAAATAATTTACTATTTTAATAATATGAAAATAATTTTGAATGGATGTTGTATGCCATTGATACCCAAGTAGGGTAAGATTCAGGAAGAAAAACTTGAATGATGGAGGTGTGAACCTATGGAAGCAAAGATAATTGATATCCTTGGAAAAATTCATGAACAAATATGTCACAAATACATTGACCAACCAAAGAGTGATAAGGAACAAAAGTACTCATAGGAAGCACATTGATTTAATGCATTAAGGAGATGCATGTGGTAAGAAGGTGGGCACATATATGACTGTCCATTGTGGAAGAAGTATCTTCTAGTACTCTAAAAAGTTGTAACAATGGTAAATAAAGAAATTAGGTGGCTTTAAATGTTGGCACCCTGGTTACCAATGAAGAAAGAATGTTTGAATGCATTCATATGAAATATACTTTCATAGAATGTATACTAATTTGAGGTCATTATTAACTTAAATAAAAAAAATATAGTTTTTCTATAATAATGAATGTGGATAGAGAATCCATGTAGTGAGAGGTTGATTGAGACCAAACACACCATGAAAAATTGCCTAACATTAAAAGTAATATTCTAAACCAATGCAAGGATGTATTGTGTGTGAAGGTGTCCATGGACCTTGGTACATCGATCAAAACCATTTTAATGATTAGCTACATTTGAAAAGGCTTTGTATGCTAAAGTATTGTAGGTGTAAGGATTGTTATTTCCTTTTTTGAGTAAGTGAATTTGATTGTTAGTATGTACAGTTCTGAAATTGTTTGTGAGCCACTGCGAGTGTGCAATGAGAATATAATATGCATGAGAACTAAAAATTTGTTTGGCTTGATTGAAGTTAAAATTGCAGGAAGAAGGGTCTTGGATATGGTAGTGTTGTAAGTCCATAAGGAATACCAATTCTTGTTGGTTGGGAAAGAACCAAAACTATTATGAGAAGTAAATCACATACTTGTGAATCTAGTCCCCATGTGGGACAAATCCGAAAAATGAAAATGTGAAATTTGAAATCTGTGGGTGACAGATTAGAAAGAAATTTGAATTGAAAAATGATGTTATATCTCACGAAATTTTGTATGAATGAGATATAGGTGAAATGGAAGATCTATCCACAGATGATGTTGGAAGATTGGTTGTTGTCATTGATGTCAACCCTAGTCATGAGTTTTGGACCGCAAGATTGTTGAAGGTATTTGGACATGAAGGAAAATGCACATGCAGATACAACATCCATGGATGGATAGTATACATCATGCTGTTTCCAGTGGTATGTGGCACGTCACATGGATCCTCATGGTTGAGGAGAAATGATTTTTTGAAGATGACAAAGTGAATTGAAAAATGAAGTACATGTAGGCCCTGAAAATAATTAAAGAAAATAATTACAAAAGAAGAAAGTGTCAGGTCGGCCCTAATGTTAAAAGGAAGTGACATGCAAACAATTAAAGAAAATAATTACAAAAATAAGAAAGTGTCGTCGGCCCTAATGTTAAGGTGGAAGTGACATAAATGGTATAAATAAATATCATTATACCTCATTTGATAAAGTCGAATATCAGAGGGAAGAAGAAGCAAAGAAGGCCTGATTTCAAGGGAGGATGAAGTCTTTGGTGATGTTCTGTTGCATGTATATTTTCGTGCCAATTCTACCATTTTTCATAACTTTTTTCTAGAACCATTCAGATGGTGTAAACTCTTATACTATTGTTCATTTCCTCATTGATATAATTGAATGGTTTCTAAGTATAAGTTGAAAAGGTTTTAAATTCTACTTGAATTTCTGATAATCGATTCACCCCCTCCCTCAAGATCAACAATTGCATCGTGAGTCGGTTGCCTCTGCAATGCTTTTAACCACTCGAAGGAAAAATCCCGAAAGCAAAATGTGGATGACCATGAGCACACATTTCAAATGGGATTCAAAATTATGGAAGAAATTATGCATACCGGAGTGATAGAGTGAAAAACTTACCTAACATCTTTGGGAGTAGACATTTGGTACTCACTTGTGAATGGCTATGTAATCCCAAATACGTCTAACGGATCCAAATGAGAAGAAGATTATGAGTCGTAATTCAAAAGATACATGTTATTCTAGCATCATTGACACCTACCATTGCTAAGAAGCAAAGTGATGGGATGAAACAATGCTAAAGAGGTATGGGACAAACTCAAGAATATATACGAATTAGGTGATCCAAAAGTTAAGCATTTCAAGCTTCAAAGACATAGAGCAAAAATTGAAAATCGAAGATGAATGAAAGGAAGATATTGCAACATATCTTTTTAGAGTTGATTTAAGTTGTTAATGCTATCGAGGATTAGGGTGAAGAGCTCATGAATCGTTGGTTGTACAAAAAGTGTTGAGATCACTTCTCTTGAAGTGATGATGCTAAGGTCTCCATTGAAGAAATCCATAGGGACTTGACCAAAATGACAATGGATTTAGAATTACATGGGACTCTATGGCATATGAAATGAGAACGTGTACAGAAAGTGACCGACAAACAATGAAGCAAAATTCTTTTAAAGCCATAAAGAAGACAAAAGCAAAGGATAACGACCTTGATGAAAAGCCATAAATTTCGTAATAGGGCTATTCCGTAGGAAGTGGAAGATACAAAGGTAAGTCTCCTCCTCAAATGATTTAATTGTAGGTAGAATATTATTTTTGAAACCTGCTACTATAAAAAGAGAAGTCTCAACAATAAAAGATATTCTACTCCAATGATGATGAGTCCCCGTGATGAGAGTGATGAAGAAGATAATGGAGGAGAAGTCCCCATAACCCAAGAAACCCGTGATGATGATCATAAGACTCTAAAGAAGAATAAATCATTTGTGAAAAGATCCGATGAAGAAACCAACCTTGATTCCCTTTGGGGATACAAAGACAATGTAGAGGAACAAGAAAAGATGAGAATCTTGAAAAGTTGAAGCATGTTGAAAAATGAAAATAGCAAAGCTTAGAAACACAAACATAATACTAAAAGGTGAATTGAGTGAAGTTGTGAAGAAGAGAGAATTACAACCGAAAAAGACAGTTGTAATATTGAGGAAACAATTAGAAGATTATGAGAAATTGAAAGAAGAATTGTATCACACAAAAGGGAAGCTACTATTGACAACAAAAGGTTGAAGAAGTTCAAAAAGAACCTAGTAAATTAGATGAGATCCTTAGCGTCAAAGATCTCCAAACCACAAGACAAGACTAGGATACAAAATGACCGCTTGAAGACAACAAAACAAGAGAAGGAAGCTGAAAACGATGAAACCAACACTACAGAACAAAATAAGATAGAAAAATAGAATTACATAATGAGACATCAAGAAGATCCTCTCCCATCAAAGGAAATAAATCATTATGAAGGAAACTACAAGAAGAATAGATCGCGGAACTCCGTGATAACCACACTAATAAAGAAGATCACTTATGCCCAAGTATCAAAATTTCTTTCTTGGACATTGTTATACTTGTGGAAATTTTGGACAACAGGCAATCAATTTAGAATCAATGAAAGGAATAACCATGCAAGCTACTACGAATGGTGAAAATAGTAGATATGAAAATGTTCAGACCTTTCAACATACCATAATCCATTTGAACCATTAATTGATCAAAATACGTTACAAGTGCACAATTCATCGCCAAAGCACCCAGATTGCAGAGATGAAGAAGATAATCATATACAAATGTTTTCATGCCAATCCACAAAGATGGAAAAAGCAAAGAAATCTTAACACAATGAAAATTAACAGCATTAGCTCACGCTAAAGAATGCAAAGAAGAAGGATGAATGGCTAATATCGCTGGTGCTCATCCTTACATGAACCGAGACTGTGCCAAATTTGTCACCACAGGGTGGAAATGTTTCATTTGGAGATGACTCATCTACCAAAATACTCTTGAAAAGGAATTGTAAAGCTTGAAAGTGAAAAAGTAAAGCAGAAAGTCCCATTAATGAAGATCCGCTAACTTCCTCGGTGTCGCTGAAAATATGTGATCAAGGATACACCTCTTACTGCCGACCCGTGAAAATGTAAAATTAGAGAAAATAACTCAGAAGATTGGTTGCAACCTAACAAGAAGCATCCAACAACACACATACCAGACATGAAGAAGAGAGAGAGAAGACGTAATCCACACAAAATAATTCCAAGGAAGAAAAAGTCTCAAAGACCAAAAAAATAAGGATGAAGTAATATTGAGTGCCACATGTTCGTGGGGAGTAGCCCCAAAGAAGAAAGTTGCCAATTCTTTCCATTAAACTCGAAGCCATACCCTTTCCATTGATGTCAAAGGGGAGAGAAATTAGGATCATAATTGATAGAGATGGTTGCCATCAATGACAAGGGGATATTGTTGGAAGATTATTGTTGTCATTGATGTCAACCCAGCCTGCTGGCTTCGACCCAAAGATTGATGAAGGTATTTGACATGAAGCTGCACGCACATGCAGATACAAATTATCCATGGATGGATAGTATACATCATGTTGCTCGTATGGCACGGCCAAAATGGATCCCCATGGTTGAGGAGAAAAGAATTTTGAAGATGACAAAGTGAATTGAAATGGCACATGTAGGTCCCCGGGAAATAATTACAAAATAAGAAAGTGTCGGCCCCACGTTAAAAGCGCTGAAGTGACATAAATGGTATAAATAACATCATTATACATTCATTTGATACAAGTCGAATGTTAGAGGGAAGAAGAAGTAAAAGAAGGCCGGATTTCAAGGGAGGATGAAGTCTTTTGGTGATGTGTTCTAAGGTATGTTATTTTCAGGTCATCTTACCATTTTTGCTATAACTTTTTTTCTAGAACGATTCAGATGGTGTAACTCTTATACTATTGTTCATTGCTCATTGGATATAATTGAATGGTTTAAGTATAAGTTGGAAAAGGTTTTTAAATTGTACTTGATACTGATTCACCCCTCTCTCAGTATCAACAGATGACATATGGTTTCTATCAAAGTTGTAAAGCATAGAAAAATGGATATTATGTGACAAGAGAACTTTGTGATAAGTCGTGATCAACAAAGAGAATGTCTTGTTGCGGTAACATGGGCCGGAGGGATGCCTCGACAATAGAAAGTCGTAGGGATGCCTCAATTGTAAGACTTGAT
Organism: Picea sitchensis; assembly: GCA_010110895.2. Taxonomy (NCBI): domain Eukaryota; kingdom Viridiplantae; phylum Streptophyta; class Pinopsida; order Pinales; family Pinaceae; genus Picea; species Picea sitchensis. Next base: position 29,623 of record SNQJ01S0113008.1, read on the forward strand.
GAAGTCTCTAAATTGTCCGGGAAATCCTTGGTAGGAAAAATGGATTTCCCGAGGGACTGTATAGCAGAGAAGGGGATGCATGAGTCTAAGTCTGGAGGGTGAGTGACCAGAAGGAAGAGGAGAATTCGATGACTCTTGTAAATTTTTGAATTGGGATAATCCACAAAATGGGTATGTCAAGAAAAAAAAATGAGCCAATTTAATGAAGACAATCATATGAATGCAGATCCATGAACTGCATAGATAAGTATATTGCTGATATGTAAAATTCCTCTTGAATTTTGAATATAAATGAAATGTTTATGTCTAAAATTGTGAATTGATATGCTATAGGTGTGACATGGTTGTAGGAAGGTGGTAAATTCCAAAAGGTCTGGAAGGGACCAAACTAAGAAGAGGAACTACATTGTTGAAACAATTGAAAAATAGAGGCATGGTGAGTGTTGCTGAAATGCAAAGAACACCGAGGATGATGTTCATTTGAAGGGGGAGGGGATTGTAACACCCCCTTTCCTAAACCTTTGATTATATGTAATTAATCATGATCAATGATTTCCATGTAATGGCATATAAACATTATAATTATATTATTGTTGATTTAAAATGCCAACAAATGAATGTGGGGTGAATCCTTGAGTGTACAAGCCATGATACCATGAGAGGGATTAATGAAGGAGCAGGAAGTGGGTTCATATGTAAATACCCCAAGCCACCTTGGTGAATAATGTGAAGGAAATGATATTATTTTCTATAACTTGCAGCTAAATCCAAATGATTAATGGGAAGGGCTTGGTAGTTGAACAACCCAACCACCCTCAATGGATATAGGTATGGAAAATTTGGCTGGGACGTCAAAGGATGCCAAGCCAAAGGTACAACAATACGAGGTATGAAGCCATATTTACCCACGGGTATTCCTTTTGATAGAAGAAAGGAAGGGACATGTTGAGAACCTTCCCAAGGGATTATGTTTAGGAAACACACGAGGAGGAGAGGACCCAATGAAAAGAGAGACGTTGGGAGAGACCCAAGGGAGAGAGTGGTTGAAAGTGAATGCAGGAGGATGTGCAAAGAGAACCTGGTGGTAATATGGCTTGGCATGGAAGTGGTCAAAATGTTGAGAAGGAATTATTATAAGCCTATGGTAGGTTGGAAAGGTGGACACCCATAGTCAGTTGGATGGCTATAAGATGTAACATATAAGTATCCTTCACCCTGTGTAACTTAACTAAAATTAAGGGAATCATGCTTGTGATAGTATGCTAAGTGTATGCATGTTTAGGGTTTTTGTATCGTTCCTTTGGAAAGTTATTATATGGGATGATAATGTATCTGTATGGAATTACATGTGTAGTGGATATCTGAGCAAGATAATTTTTCCTTTTACCTTGAATGACTAAGGAACTGTATAAGGGTCCCTCTTATGGGTGAAATTATATATGCATGCCTCCCATGTATGTAGTAGAGAATTTGTTGTGGTGTGTTTTCTAGAAAAAGGATAGTTAGGCGTATTATCTAAGAGACCCATGATAGGTCCAAGAGGAAGAAGTACCGTGATCTTCCTTCTAGAAAGGATGAAACAATAACCATAGTTGTGGTTCGAGGTAGGTCTCTGTGTAATTTAGGAATCCTTAATATCCTTTGAAACCTCTATCCTAGTGTGGACATCGTGCAAAAAATCTAACCCCCACTTAATTAGCGAAGAGGAAAATGCCTTAGTCAGTCTAGGGAGTGGATTACCAAATTCCTGAAGTCTCGGTAGGCTTTAGGGTGGACATATAAGAATATTTGAGTAGTTAAGTTTCAAATTGGATTAGAAAACAAATGGGAACCTAGTGTCTAAAATAGGGAAGATAGTAATCATTGATATGGCATATAGAAATCATCTTGTTCGTCAATCATAGGTTCAACCATCAGAGTATCCCAATACCGAGGGATAGTGTGGCTCCGAAGGAGTGGGTCCCAAGAGAAATTGTAGTCCATTGGATCTCCCTGTTGTGAGCATCATTGGAGTTAGAGGGCTAGATTAGTCCTATATTAAGGTACTCCGATGGGGAGAGTTCTGAGGAATATGTTGGAGCGTAGATTAGGTAGAGCTCAAGGAGAGATATCGATCGTTCATCGAGGATTAGTCTAGGATTAACCTCTTATGTAGATCTTTGTGGTCTCTTTTAAGATATATTAGGAGAAGAGGTGACATCAACATGATGTGTCATTCTGAATCGGAGTGCCAACATGCCCAAAGATTGACAGGTGTCAATCTATGATTGGAAACAAGTAATTGTCCGGTGAATTGTGTATGGGCCCTTTGGGAAAGTTAGAACTTAAACCTTTTTTTTAACCTCGATCGTTGGATATAAGGGTTGAAATATATTAACCATTGATCATAGAAGAACCCTCGTAGTATTCCACAGTTTGACTAGGACGAGATTCTAAATTAAGCGGAACCATTGATTTATCAAGGAAGAATTCAGAGTGATCATCACCTCCCATCACAATGGAACATTCAAAGTATTTTGGTCCGCTAGGAATGAAGACACTCTGAATGTATAAATATGAGGAGCAACCTTGATCCTCCATTGAACCCAATGGAAAGTAATCCTGATCCTAGATCTAGGTGGTCCTCTGAGATGATCCCAAGAGAAAGGTGGTGTCATGCTCACCTGGAGGATGTCACCCCACTAATGCGCAAAGGAAATGTGTCAGCACCTAGGAGGAGATATGAGATATAAGTATGACTGTTGATCTAGTGATATGGAAAGACATATGAGATGCGATCATGACTGTTAATTTTCTCGGGTCAAAAGAGATCTCAGAGGAGATCTAGACCGTTCGTCGCGAGATGCTATTCAGAGTGGGTTAAAAGGAGATACTCTGATGGAGGAATTCCAAGATGTAATCTGAACCGTTGATCTTCCAAGATCATGGTAACTCAGTGGATGTTCTGGGTCATCAATTTTAGTTAAGGGCTCAAGAGGATGACGGGACTGGTGCCAAGTGTTTATCCGTGAGTGGTTCCATGGGTCCAACAGAGCTTATGCCATGAGACTCGTCAGCATGTCATGGGGTGATGAGTGTCTCCCTAGGAATGGCCAAAGACCAAGGGTCATACGATAAAGGGGGATATGAAAACATACGTGCTCATCCTAAATCTTGGTCGTTAGATCTTCGGGAGGTAGAACTGGACTGTTCATCGAAGTGAATTTTGGGGACTTACTCCAATAGTGGAGTCTCGAAGGAGGATGTGAACCGTCGATTAGTCGAGATTGAAGAATTTATGAGAATTTGATCTAGTCATTGATCCATTAAGATGGATAAGCTCCGAGAGGAGATCCTAAATGTCCATCGTGATGAGCTCTTGGAAATGGGTTGTGGTGATTCACTCTAAGGGAGAAGATCCGAGATGGATTCTAAACCTCAGATCTATCAAGGCCTAGTGATATGGACTGTAGATATTTAGATTAATCCCCAAGGGGTTTGGAATGAATGGTGTCACATGTTATTATGCAGGTGGTGCCATGTGTCAATTAAGGAAGGTGCCACGTGGAATAGGGTTTTGGAACCCATGAGTAAAATTATATGAGGAATATGGGTTCCATGTGAAAGGTGGTGACAGTGCCATGTGTCATACATAGATCTTGTCACATTTCAAAAGGATAGGGAACATGGAGGTGAAAATCCCCTAGGGAAGATCTTGACCCTTGATCGGGAGGGAGGCTACAATGAATAACAATTTTTGATCAGTCATGTGACCCACTTCCAAAATATGAAGGGTTATGGAAAGGTCATAACTCTCATGCAAATGAGAAGCTTTGATGAAGTCCCAACCATCCATTGATAGGACCTGGTGTTATCATTGAGATTCACCCTCTGACTGTAAGAGGATAAGCCTAGTACCCATCAAAATATTTGTGGATTAAAAGGGTGTGAGTGCGTGAGTCAACGAGACTTTAAGGAAAGGAAAGACAACAGAGATCACTGCAGATCAGTGATGGGCCATTGGGCTATGGAGTCATAAATATTATGCTCAATGAAGGTATTTAATCTCCCTATCAGACAAAGGATTTAAATGGTGGTGGGAAGGAGAAAGGTAGAAAGTGTTTGAATGATAAACCATAAAAAATGGGCAAGATGACAACAGATCCTCTACCATCTCAGGAATCCAGAAATTAGCGGGTTTACAATGATCTAGAAAAGAAGAAAAACATAGGATGTTTATTGAACCATGAAAGATGGGCATGATGGAAAAATATCCTCCATCACCTCAGGATTCCATAAATCAGAGATTACATTCATACATGAACGAGAAACATAAACCTCTGTTGAACCACGAAAGATGGGCATGCCGGAAATAGATCCTCCATCGCCTCAGGAATCCATAAATAAGAGAGATTACATTCAAACAGGAACGCGAAACAAAAACTTCTGTTGAACCATGAAATATGGGAATGATGACAACAGATCCTCCATCGCCTCAGGAATCCATAAATCAGAGAGATTACATCCAGACAAGAAAAAGAAACATAAAATGAAAACTAAGAAGACAGTTTGATATAACTACTTAAAGGAATCTTCATTAACATAAAAATTTACAATCCAGACCCTTAGGCTTACAACAAAAATAAATTCATAACATCTCTCAAAGATTTCCCCCAGTCTCGGCCAAAACTACCCCCCCCTTTTAAAAATCTAAACTGATCTATTTTATATTGGCTCTATTTACCACTTCCAGGAGTGTGATCTGACCATTCCATTCAAAGATTTACATCTGAGAAGCCTTCTGTCAGACTGTGCATGCATCCTTCTGTCAGACACAAACTTATATCAACACGGGTGTGCAGGAAAATCCATCCACAGGGGTACCTCGGGCTGACAGTTCAATCTCCACGGCCAGACCTCCCATGCCTTCCATTTATGGAGTGAGCCAAGGTTTCAACCACCAGATCTACCTTCCATTAACTGCTTTTCCTCGGGGACTCAACGAGACTTAATGCTCAGGGGATGTCCACGCCTTTCTCTCAGATGCTATATGAGCACGATATTGTGGGGATTTTAAAAGCGGTTTGGATTCAGACCACTTTTGGGCCCGTAATACATCACCTTTCGCCACGTATCACTTTTGACTTACCATGGTTTCAATTGTGGGACCCCTCAAGAAAATTATTGACTGAGCACCTTCCGACCCCGCAATGGAGCTTAGCCATTGATCTTGTGATATCGGATGAGGCACTTTGATCAATGGCTCAGCTCTGGAACTTTCAAACCAACGAATCAGATCAACCTATTTTCAAACCAATGGTACCAATTTACTTCTGATTCAGGCTTCAGGGTTTTCAATTTTCAAACTTCATTTTACTCCAAGAAAATCCTCCAGAGATAAGGATTTGATGATGCATGGATTCCATAGATCAATGGTAGAGATCCCTTCGGGTCTCCAGACTCCGCATAAATCAAATTTCAAACCCGGGCTTCCTCCGTGTGCTTTTACCTGGAGCTAGGGATCTGATGATGTGTGGCTCTTGCAGATCAACGAATGAGATTCTTTCGAGTCTCTGGACTTCGGGAAACTAAAAAATCAAACTCATCTTTCCCTCGAATTTCATGGATTTCTGTCGCATGTCCCCGTTGATGGATGATCTAGATTTACTTCAGGACTTCGACACTTCGGCACTTTGACACTTCGACACTTCGACGCTTTCGGCTCTTTGGGACTTCGAGCACTTCGGCCACTTCGGGACTTCAGACTCTTCGGGCCTTCGGGACTTCGACCACTTTGACAAACAACTTTAAAAATATTTTGAACCCTCGATTCCCGTGAAACGCCGATCTGATATTCTCAGGAATGTCCTCCGCTAAAGCTGATCTCGCCTGTTGCTTGCATTTCAAGCCCGAAATGGACTGCCCTGAATGTTGCGCTTTGACATTTCTTGTGCAAGCCACGAACTTGGACAATATGATTCCCTTGGAAACTATATGTGATAACATTTGGCTCCGCAGGGGATGGCATGCTCCCTGCGAGCTGCCAAGAACAAGCAGTTCCAGACACCTTATGCATTGGGCTATGGAGTCATGCTAAAAAAACATCCTGCTGAGGAATACAAGCCGATAAGTAAAAAACAAAAATAAACACACATGGGCTCCACAAGAGCTTATTTATGTACATTCCTAAACTAATTAATTGTTACACTGTGCTAGGTTAAACAAAACTTCCACCATAGCCATTCAAGTAGCTTCCTAACTAGAAGACCATTTATTCTGTCGGTGATCAATAACAGATAATGAAACTATGACAGTAGAACGGTTACATCCTTTAGCTTCTATCTAAAGGCTGAAGTTGTGATAAAGTTGGACGAATCTAAGACATGAAGGAAATGCCACTCCATGTACAACCCCGCAGGGTCACAAAATTTATAATCAGGAAAGCTCAACTGGTAAGAAATTACCCCCTGTCCTTCATTAGTGCTCTCCCATCGTTCGATGTTCTCAGAGTGTACAGGTGGGTAGAGGAATGATGCAGGGCGTCTGATCCTAGGTGATATTTTCTCATTCACAGGCTCTAGATAGGAGATAATCTGCACCTTTATCTCCTCCATTTCTCCTCTGTCTGCTCTGATAACCTCTGCTAGCTGAGAGCAATGAGTCTCTTCATGTATATCCATGGATGGCTCTTTCTCTCTATCATGCTTCTCTTGGTAGTAGCTTCTGCTTTCATAAGAGGGTTGACAGCTTATGCTTTCTGCTTTTGAATACTCTTCTGGGGCAGGTGAGTGCGAAACCCTTTTATTTGTATCCTCTCTTTCTCTCTCAATCAGATCTTTACTGGAATCATCAAACGAGAAAGACTCTATCACATGAAGGATGTAGAATGCAAACTTCTTACAATAGTAATCCAAAACAAGATGAGATAGGTAAATCTTCTCGTAATATGCATTGAAAGCATCGTGAAAATCCTTCAAAGAATGGATACTAGCAGCAGGGAGAGATTTACACCATTCACGAGAATCTCCCTCCAAATAAAATTTGAACATCTTGATCAAGACATCCTCATGAACAAAGTCATGCTCAAGCATGCATCTATGAAAATTGAATAAGTTCTTACCGGGATCATCATGCTCGCTTCCTCTGAAACTCATAAGATAATCAAGCCATTCATTTCTATCCAGCACTGGATGTGGATAACCATCTATGGATAAGAAATTGAAAAGGGAAAATATCATAGCCAAGATAGCCGAGAGATGTGGCTCCCCCTTTTCTCCCTCATGGTTCTCCCAGGTTCAGATTCACAATCACCAAAAATAGGAACCATGGAGAAACTCTTCTCTCCTTCGTCTTCGTTGGGATATCCATCAACAATCATTTTTTCTTGGTCAATATCCGACATCACTTCTTCATCATAAGCAGGGCTGCCAAGAACATCTGTTTCCAAGACCAGAGTATCCTCTGTATTTTCTTCGTAAGAGCGACGAGCAAAATCTGCCTTCAATTCATCTATACTTGCAGAAAGTGATTGTATCAGCTCCATCAGCTCCTCCAGAGGATGTCCCTCATCCTCACATCTTTCATTCGAAACAATCATATATTGATCACTGTCCTCACATTCCTCGCAACAATTATGACAAATAAAATCAGAGGAATAAAACTTTCTACAATGTCTATTGAAAGATGCATGAAATTCTCTCAGGGAGGAAATGCTAGCAGGAGGTAAGGAGTGATACCACTGATGAACATCTCCTGCTAATGAGAACATGAACATCTTCATTAATACATCTTCATGATGTATCTCCAACTGATGCATGATTTCATGAAACTCATGGAGGTGCTGAGTAGGGTTGTCCTCTTTACTCTCTCTAAATATGGGCAAATAATCATTCCATTCATTTGGAGTAGGAACAACATTGGGAAAACCAGGAACAACAGAGAAATTAAAGGGAGCAAACCTTCGAGCCAGGATTTTTCCATGTTGAACTAGTTGAGTCGCCAATCAATCCTTTAACCATTGAGTCACCAGGTGAATGATATGCAGAATGAGTGTGTCTAGTATTTGTTCACCATCAAAGACCATACCTGATCATTGTGCTCTCCTGGGGGGTTGTAGCTGCAGGCAGGTGCACTTCAACAATGGAGTCGAGACATTGGAGTCGCCTTAGTGGAGTCACCAGGTGCAAGCACAATCTTCAAAGGTTATGATGTCTGATGCACCTTCAGAATCAGAAGTTCATTGTCGTTATACCGGGAGAAAGGTCTTCAAATCGTTCCCCGGAAACGATGCCATGAATGTTAGCACTAAAAGTCACCCTCCGACTGCAAGAGGATAAGCCTAGTACCCATCAAAATATTTGTGGATTAAAAGGGTGTGAGTGGGTCAGTCAGCGAGACTTTAAGGAAAGGAAATAAAATGGAGATCATTGCAAATCAGTGATGGGCCATTAGGCTATGGAGTCATAAATAGTCTGCTCAATGAAGGCATTTAATATCCCTATCAGACAAAAGATTTAAATGGTGGTGGGAAGGAGAAAGGCATAAATTGTCTGAATGATAAACCATAAAAAATGGGCAATATGACAACAAATCCTCTACCTCCTCAGGAATCCAGAAATTAGGGGGTTTACAATGATCTAGACAAGAATAAAAACATAGGATGTCTACTGAACCATGAAAGATGGGCATGATGACAACAAATCCTCCATTGCCTCAAGAATCCATAAATCAGAGATTACATTCAGACATGAATGAGAAACATAAACTTCTGCTGAACCATGAAAGATGATCATGACGACAACATATCCTCCATCACCTCAGGAATCCATAAATCAGAGAGATTACATTCAGACAGGAATGAGAAACATAAAGGTATGTTGAACCATGAAAGATGGGCATGTCGGAAACAGATCCTCCATCGCCTCAGGAATCCATAAATCAGAGAGATTACATCCAGACAAGAAAGAGAAACATAAAATGAAAACTAAGAAGACGGTTTGATATAACAACTTAAAGGAATCTTCATTAACATAACAATTTACAATCCAGGCCCTCAAGCTTACAACAAAAATACATTCATAACAACTCTCAAACCTTTCCCCCAGTATGGGCCAAAACTACCCCCCCCTTTTCAAAATCTAAACTGATATATTTTATATCGGCTCTGTTTACCACTGCCAATAGTGTGATATGGCCATTCCATTCAAATATTTACGTCTGAGAAGCCTTCTTTCAGACTACGCATGCATCCTTCTGTAAGATGCGAACTCAGATCAACACAGGTCTGCAGAAAAATATGTCCACAGGGGTACCTCGAGCGGACAGTTCAGTCTCCACAGCCAGACCTCCCATGCCTTCCATTTATGGAGTGAGCCGATGTTTCAACCACCATCTCTACCTTCCATTAACTACTTTTCCTCTGGGAATAAACGAGACTTAATGCTCAGGGGATGACCAAGCGTTGCTCTCAGATCCTATATGATCACGAGATTGTGGGGTTGTCAAAATAAGTTTGGATTCAGACCACTTTTGGGCCCGCAATCCATCACCTTTCGCCACGTATCACTTTTGACTTACCATGGTTTCAATTGCGGGACCCCTCAAGAAAATTATCTCCTAAGCACCTTTCGACCCCACAATGGAGCATGGCCACTGATCTTGCGATCTGGGATGAGGCCCTTTGATCAATGGCTAAGCTCTGGCACTTTCAAACTGACAAATTGGATCAACTCCTTTTCAAACCAACGGTCTCGATTTGCTTTGCAATTCGGGATTTGGGGTTTTCATTTTTTAAACTTCATTTTCCTCCAAGAAAATCCTCTGGAGCTAAGGATCCGATGACATGTGGATTCCATAGATCAACGGTCGAGATCCCTTTGGGTCTCCAGACTCTGGAGAAATAAAATCTCAAACCTAGGATTCCTCCATGTGCTTTTACCCGAAGCTAGGGATCTGATGACGTGTGGCTCTTGCAGATGAACGACTGAGATTCTTTCGGGTCTCTAGACTTCGGGAAACTCAAAACTCAAACTCATCTTTCCCTCGAAGTTCACGGATTTCTTCCGCATTTCCCCGGTGATGGATGGTTCATATTTACATTGGGACTTCATCACTTTGGCGCTTCAACACTTCGACGCTTTCAGCTCCTCGGGACTTCGGTCACTTCGGGACTTCGGACGCTTCAGGCCTTCGGGACTTTGGATGCTTCGAGCGTTTGGGACTTCGACCACTTTGAAAAACAAATTTAACAATATTTCAAACCCTCGATTCTCGTGAACTGTCGATCCGATATTCTCAGGAATGTCCGCCGCTAAAGCTGATCTCACCTGTTGCTTGCATTTCGCGCCCGAAATGGACTACCCTGAACGTTGCGCTTTGACATTTATTGTGCAGGACGCGAACTTGGACAACCTGTTGCCCTTGACAACTATATGTGATAACATCTGGAACCATCCGATTAGTCGGAGGAGGGAGAAATCGAACTCAGGTGTCATATTACATAAGGTAAGTGGTCATGGGAACACCCTGATAGAAAGGTCCCAATAGCAATGAAATTAAGAAAGGGCGATGTTTGATGAGCGATCGAAAAGGTGTGACATGTCCAATTCCACATATGTTCCATGGATATTGGCGCGAGCACCGAGAGAGCCACGTCAACATCCCATGGGAGGATGAGTTTTCTAGGAATTTCACATGGATGACACATTGCAAGGATGTGGCCACAAACTTCGAGGGGCCATAACTTTGGACCCATAAATTGGATTCGAGTGAAATAATAGTCATTAAAATGATTGTACATACTCTCGATTAACTAGGAAGTGAAATATTTACTTGAAATAGAAGATAAATTCATTACAATTTTTTATTTTATTTTAAAAGGGGTTGGTAACACAATAAGTTGAGGACTAGGGTAATCTATTTTAGAATTGGATAAAGAAAGGATAAGCTCGATATTTTGAATGTTTTGAAGGATTTTCTTGTCTTCCTAACTTCAAATAAATAATTGTATTCAATATTCACTTCCCTATCACTAAGTGAGCACCAAGGAGGTGTGATCATAAGTAATAACAAGTGAGGAGGGTGAATGTGTGCTCATTTTTCAATGTGATCCCTTCTTTCTTGATGATCAATTTCCTTAGGGATAATACCCTAGGATCTCTATATCTATTCTAAAGACTTAGGTGTATTTATGATGTCATAAAATAAACAAGAGGTAAGGGTGGTTTGTTCCAACACTTCAATGAGAATGGCGGGTTCGAGATTAGACGATAAGGTCATAAGGGGATATAGTAGAAATAAAAGGACTTGGCCTACTTGCTGCAAAGTGGGTAGCCTTGAATACCAATATTGTTCCAAGACTCTATAAAAAATTTCAAAATCAAACTTGGTATCAAACGTATCAACAAACGAAACAACAAACTTCAAAAGATGGTTAGTAGTATCAAAGCAATTAAAATCCTGAAGGTTAAATTCTTGTTGTAATAAAGAAATTTATGTATTGAATCAACATCAAAGATCAACAAAGACAACAACAAATAAACCAAAATGTAGCAGAAATAAGCATAACAAAACAAAAACAAAAGAATGTAAGCACACAAGTGCTATGCCATGTAGGGGAATATTGTCCCTGGATTATATTGATGGCATAGATTGACCTTACACTATTGACATCTCAACCTCCCATTAGGCTAGTTTGGGAAGAGGTGGGAATGGTAAACGTAGTTTAAATCCTCTGATTAACTCTCAATGAATTCCTTACCTTCCTAAAGAACCTAGTAAGGATCAAAGAGTAGAAGTAAGCCACTTATTAGGTGTTTATTAACACATAAGACCTCATAATTCTTCCAACCCCTTCTTTTTATTATATTTTTATATGTTTATCAAATTTTTTTTTTAAGTGATAAATGTAGAATTTGGTGAGTACCTGCACAAGAGATCTATCTAGTAGAATAAAGAACACAACTTGCAAAAGTGAGAATATAAGAGAAAAATTGGAGAGAAAAGAATAGAATTGTATTAATTGTATTCCACTCTCAAAGAGTGAATAATTTACAATAGATATAGGCTACATGAGTAACTAATGTTCCATAGTAGTGATCTAGAGAGACCTAGACACTTATTGATAGACATAAGAGTGAATTTACACATAGTCCTAGTTAACGGATCCATGCAATCATGAGTTAACTAAGTCACACGAGTGAAAGTGAGAGAAACACATGAAACTACTCGTGATAAAACTTAGGTTTCCATGCATGAGTGACTTCCACCATATATTATAGGGGAATATTCTATAGAGAGAGTATTATCATCTAAGGAAGCATTCTCAACATTGGACTATCAAATTAAGGAAAATAATTACCTATATCAGTGTGTAATATCTCCAACAGCATCCCTGAACACTACTACAGTGTACATGATGAATGGGTCCCGACAACCAAGGCCATGTTAGGTACCCATTGTACAATTCATATATGAATGAGACACTGAAAAAATGTGGAAAGAGGGAAAACCTCATGGGAAACCCCTCGCCCCCACCCCCCCTCAAGGTACAATGCATAAGAAAATACAAAAAATGAGAAGGAACTAAAAGCAATTGCTAAGCCACTATGTCCTTCACTCCATGAAGACCTCACAACTATGCAAGTTTGTGCTCATTGAATATGTAGATGTTGTTGGAAGATTGGTTGTTGTCATTGATGTCAACCCTAGTCATGGGTTTTGGACCACAAGATTGATAAAGGTATTTGGACATGAAGTACAATGAACATGCATATACAACACCCATGAATGGATAGTATACATCATGTTGTTTCCGATGGTATGTGGCATGTCACGTGGATCCTCATGGTTGAGGAGAAATGAATTTTTGAAGATGAC
>SNQJ01S0113009.1:30344-47974 GCA_010110895.2 Picea sitchensis
TCCAACTCCTCTTGAGGCTACAACCTCTGTTTTACAAGCAACAACTTGTTGAGATCACCAACTCTTTGGTTTCTATATCACCCATTAGAAGGAAGCACCAACTCCCTGAGTGTTCCAACACCAATTGGATGGAAGCACCAACTTCCAATCACATAGGAACCAACCTATATAATAGAGAACAATGGTTCTCCCTTGCACCACCCTGCCACCCTAGTTTTTCTGGTTGCAACCAGATGGAAGCTACAACTCCTTGTGTTCAAGCACCCACTTGAAACTTTGAGGACACCAGTCCTCCCTAGAGCCTCCCTACCACCTTGAAATATAAATATTTTATTTTTACGACTTTATCACAGTGATACAACATTTATCTATGGCTTACCATTCTCATCACTATTCTGCTACAATGCTCTGCTCTTCCTGCATTAGTGTCTCTCTCCTCGCGTCTTCTGCACTTTATGTTCTTCTCTCAGATATGTGTTTTTGTTCCTTGCTTCTTCTGTGCTTCAGAACCTACACATCACATGCTTCTACCCACATAAATCACACTCTACAACATCACTAATCTCTTCTTTGTTCTACATTTTTATATTCTCTGTACATTCAGTGCATACTATGTGCAATGCCTCTACATTCTCTTCACTGCATCATTGTTCTTCCCTACAGGTTGTTCACTGCAGCTCATCCTCACTCTTGCATAGTTTGACAACAGAAAAAATACTTTACTTCTATGTTTTGCATTACTTTCTCATGTCGAGTCATCTCCTAATCATCATGGAAACTCTTCTTTATCCCTGGTGGTTAGCTCCATGTGTTCATCATCACTGGGCGTTATGCTAATATTCCTTAGATTCTCTGGAAGTCAAGACTCTTTGTCTTCTTTCTCAGTTATAGTCAATCATCTTTGGCTTCTAAGCCCTTTCCTTCACGTGACCATCGGCGGTGATCAAACTCTTATTCAAAAGGCACTTTCTGATTTATGTCTGGTGAGCATGGGCTCCGTTTCATGATATGACCTTGGGCTATGAGTTTCATGTAACCACGTGATTGTGGGCACGTCCATAGGCGGTTTGACGACAACCCGCTTTTCTCCTCACAATTCACCATGAGTCTCCAGGCCCTGCAATGGAGAATGACCGTCGATCTCACAATCTTGATGGTTTTCTTGAACGGACGGTTCATATCTGTCCTCTCAAGTTTGCGGACCATATATCTCCTTACGACATCAACGACTGAGGATTCCTTCGTGATCTAGGCTCCGGGAGTTTCAACTTTCAAACCCTATTGTTGTTAACTAGATATCTTCCGAAATGGAAGATCTGTTGACATCTATCCTCATCAATCGACAGCTCTGCCTTATTTCCTTTGTACACACGCAATACTTGTTCTCAGAGATCAAATGACATGTGTCCCTCCAAACCAACGGACGAGATCAATTTCACGATCAAGGCTCTGGGAGTTTCAATTCTCAAGTTCTCATTTTCTCCCGAAGCATTTCACCCGTAGTCCACGATCCAATGACGTGTGTCCCTCTTGGATCAATGGTCAAGATCTCCTTTGCGTCTCCCGACTTCAGAGATTTCAATTCTCAAACTATCGTTCATCCTTCCTTTAATTTTTGTCGAAGTTGACAATCCACTGATGCATGTCCTCTTTAATCCAACAACTATCCTCCGCTCCGGGACTTCGGCCTTCGAGACTTTGGGTCTTTGGGTGAGTACTAGTGGTAAAAATCCCAAAGAAAAACTCTTGGAGTGACGTAACTCTTGCGTCACTTGATGACATGTCATGAGCCCAACAGTTGCCACATGTCACTCGGATTTGTGATTTCCACGTACCTGAAATGACAAATCAACTTGACACTTGTCATTGTCTAATTGAACCACGTGCCTTGCTAACGTAGCCTACTAATGTGGTCTACCACATTTCCTTCTCGAATCAACGGTCCTCGTTCTCCCTTTGATTGACGATTGTGATCAAATTGCGATTTCGCGTGTCGGGTGTTTGAACATGAGCCAACCCTGACTCTTCCAACTCCCAATATACAAAATACTCTAGATCAACAGCCCACAACCCTCTGTGATCCAACAGTCTATAGCTTATTGGGACTACACATTTCACGAGTTCCTACAACTCTTACCTTTGACTTTTCCAATTCATGAGTCAGTGAAATGATGATCTCTTGCCATGTGTCCTATGGATCCAACGATTTAGATCTTATCACGATTTCACATTGTGCAGAGTTGGAGGATATATCGAGGCCTTATCCTCTTCGCAATTGTACTAGATCCAATGGTTGTTGGTCCTTGACGCTCAGATCCAACGAATCAGGTATGTACTTCTCCTCTACGCTTCCTCTGGTTACTAGACTCTGATCTAATGGACATCGGGTATTCGGGATTGGTGATCCAATGACCACTATCACTCCTCCTCCTGATATTTATATTTCTCAAATCTCTAAGTGTCAACAACCACTATCTTTGATCGTTCTGCAAGCCTTGATGTATGGGATATCATCCGCGCATCTCAGAACGCTATCTCTCCTGAGCTTTTATATCTGCATATTGTTTTCTTCTTCACCTGAGCTTACGTTGTTCTTGTTTTGCCATCGATGCACACTCTGATCTTGCCATAAATGAAAATGACACTCTTCCTGTAAACATGCCAACGTCGTTGTTGTTCTTGCCATCAATGACAAGAACACTTTGTCTGTAAACATCCCAACATCTACAGTACTTTGTTGATCTCTTGTACTAGGATAATAATCAACCAAGAAAATTTGGACTCCCGTACTAGGGATAATGGTCCAAGACAAGAGGGATCCCACGCCATGGATAATACCATTCATTATTAGAATGCAAGCAACTACAGGTTAATCAAATAATGAATGTAGTACAAAACATTACCCCAGTCTACAATCATGCTCAATCTTGTATTTGGCCATAGAGGAATAAATCCGCATCTCTCTTGTCTTCATCTTTCTGAGGTGGGTCTGGATCTGTCTTCCAATATTCTTCATGTATTTTAAAGTTTCTTAATTCCTCAATCCTTTCTTCCAACAAATTTATGTTCTTCATGGTTTGTAGATTCTTCCACAAACTCTTAGCAACTAGGCTAGGAAACCTAACGGCTAGGCTAGGCTAGAAAACTTAGATTTTGTTGGAATTATGAATGCCAACAATAATCCTTAAGAGAGTCAAAGGAATATTGGTGAGTTGTAGAACTTATTCAATGGGTTTTAGAAACCCTAAAACTGAAATTTCTGCAGAAAATTGTGGAACCCTAGAAAGCCTAGGGCCAAAAATCCAAAATTATCAGAATTGCAATCTGAGAGTTGCCAGAGGTGTGATAAGGGAGACCTTGCGTGCCCCTATGTAGTTTTTAGACCCAATGTTTCAATATTAAGTGATAGAACACCAAAAAGAGAGGGTCGTAAGGATTTCTTGAAACCCGAGGAGGGTCATACAATTCTTCAGAAAAGAGAGCACGACTAGATTTAATGCTTGTGCAATGGGTTCTTCAAGACCTATTCTCTGAAACCATGTTGAAATTTCACTATGTTTGGCTCAAGCAAGAGGATTATTTAATTTTAGTCATGTACTTGAACCATAAACACATGCAACTACACCATTCACAATTGCTGCAATAACCAAGATCACAAGAAGAAATACCATGCACAAGAACACAAGAAATATCCTGGGAAAACCCTTCTCAACAACGGAGAAAAAACAAGAAATCCTTTGCTATATTCTGAAGAGAATATCCTCCAACCATGAAACCCTAGTGCACACAAGAGGGTGCTCTAATACCTTGAAAATTGTGCCCAAGAGAGGTGTGCACTTCATCCCTAAAGTGTACTTGCTAAAATTCCAAAATGACAAGTGACAAGTCTGTTTACTCAATGGGGAAATCACCTTTAATTATACTAGACCAGACACATCAATAGGTGTGTCTGTTGGCCCAACAGGGACGACCTCAATAACTCAAAAAATAATTAATTATTACAATAAACATTACTTATGTTTCACATATGGTGGAGCCAACTTATACCCTTTACATCACGATTAGGGTTACAAGTAAATATTACTCTCNAGAAAGGGATCTCACACATGCACTAGTGCTAAGACACTAGGAGCATGTTCACTTCTACTCATCCACAGGGACGTCCTACTCAATATATCTCTATCTTACTGAGTCCACGGGAGAATCATCTGGAGTACCATCTCAAGCCCGACTCAACTGAGTCCACAAGGCAGGAGAGAACACGTCATAACCACTCAGTCCAGAGTCTAACATAGACCCATCACATGGGAACCTTCACCCTGTTATCACATAAACTCGTCAAAGTATTGTGATTTATGGTTTCTACCTAAGTGTGTANTTCTCCCTTGCACCACCCTGCCACCCTAGTTTTTCTGGTTGCAACCAGATGGAAGCTACAACTCCTTGTGTTCAAGCACCCACTTGAAACTCTGAGGACACCAGTCCTCCCTAGCGCCTCCCTACCACCTTGAAATATAAATATTTTCTTTTTACGAATTTATCACAGTGATACAACATTTATCTATGGCTTACCATTCTCATCACTATTCTGCTACAATGCTCTGCTCTTCCTGCATCAGTGTCTCTCTCCTCACGCCTTCTGCACTTTATGTTCTTCTCTCAGATATGTGTTTATGTTCCTTGCTTCTTCTGTGTTTCAACACCTACACACCACATGCTTCTACCGACATAAATCACACTCAACAACATCACTAATCTCTTCTTTGTTCTACATTTTTATATTCTCTATACACCCAGTGCATACTATGTGCAATGCCTCTACATTCTCTTCACTGCATCATTGTTCTTCCCTACAGGTTGTTCACTGCAGCTCATCCTCACTCTTGCATAGTTTGACAACAGAAAAAACACTTTACTTCTATGTTTTTCATTACTTTCTCATGTCGAGTCATCTCCTGATCATCATGGAAACTCTTCTTTATCCCTGGTGGTTAGCTCCATGCATTCATCATCACTGGGTGTTATGCTAAGATTCCTTAGATTCTCTGGAAGTCAAGACTCTTTGTCTTCTCTGTCAGTTACAGTCAATCATCTTTGGCTTCTAAGCCCTTTCCTTCACGTGACCATCGGCGGTGATCAAACGCTTATTCAAAAGGCACTTCCTGATTTATGTCTGGTGAGCATGGGCTCCGTTTCATGATATGACCTTGGGCTATGAGCTTCATGTAACCACATGATTGTGGGCACGTCCATAGCCAGTTTGACGACAACACACTTTTCTCCTCACAATTCACCATGAGTCTCCAGGCCCCGCAATGGAGCATGACCGTCGATCTCACAATGTTGATGGTTCTCTTGAACGAACGGTTCAGATCTGTCCTCTCAAGTTTGCGGACCATATATCTCCTTACGACATCAACGACTGAGGCTTCCTTCGTGATCTAGGCTCCGGGAGTTTCAACTCTCAAACCCTATTGTTGTTAACTAGATATCTTCCGAAATGGAAGATCTGTTGACATCTATCCTCATCAATCGACGGCTCTGCCTTATTTCCTTTGTACACGTGCAATACTTGGTCTCAAAGATCAAATGACATGTGTCCCTCCAAACCAACGGACGAGATCAATTTCACGATCAAGGCTCTGGGAGTTTCAATTCTCAAGTTCTCATTTTCTCCCGAATCATTTCACCCGTAGTCCACGATCCAATGACATGTGTCCCTCTTGGATCAATGGTCAAGATCTCCTTTGCATCTCCCGACTTCGGAGATTTCAATTCTCAAACTATCGTTCATCCTTCCTTTACTTTTTGTCGAAGTTGACAATCCACTTATGCATGTCCTCTTTAATCCAACAACTATCCTCTGCTCCGGGACTTCGGCCTTCGGGACTTTGGGTCTTTGGGTGAGTACTAGTGGTAAAAATCCCAAAGAAAAACTCCTGGAGTGACGTAACTCTTGCGTCACTTGATGACGTGTCATGAGCCCAACAGTTGCCACATGTCACTCGGATTTGTGATTTCCACGTACCTGAAATGCCAAATCAACTTGACACTTGTCATTTTCTAATTGCACCACATGCCTTTCTAATGTAGCATATTAATGTGGTCTACCACATTTCCTTCTCGAATCAACGGTCCTCGTTCTCCCTTTGATTGACAATTGTGATCAAATTGCGATTTCGTGTGTCGGGTGTTTGAACATGAGCCAACCCTGACTCTTCCAACTCCCAATATACAAAATACTCTAGATCAATGGCCCACAACCCTCTGTGATCCAACAGTCTATATCTTATCAGAACTGCACATTTCATGAGTTCCTACAACTCTTACGTTTGACTTTTCCAATTCATGAGTCAGCGAAATGATGATCTCTTGCCATGTGTCCTATGGATCCAACGGTTTAGATCTTATCACAATTTCACATTGTCCAGAGTTGGAGGATATATCGAGGCCTTGTCCTCTTCGCAATTGTACTAGATCCAATGGTTGTTGGTCCTTGACGCTCAGATCCAACGAATCAAGTATGTACTTCTCCTCTACGCTTCCTCTGGTTACTAGACTCTGATCTAATGGACATCGGGTATTCGGGATTGGTGATCCAATGACCACTTTCACTCCTCCTCCTGATATTTATATTTCTTAAATCTCTAAGTGTCAACAACCACTAGCTTTGATCGTTCTGCAAGCCTTGATGTATGGGATATCATCCGCGCATCTCAGAACGCTATCTCTCCTGAGCTTTTATATCTGCATATTGTTTTCTTCTTCACCTGAGCTTACGTTGTTCCTGTTTTGCCATCGATGCACACTCTGATGTTGCCATCAATGACAATGACACTTTTCCTGTAAACATGCCAACATCGTTGTTGTTCTTACCATCAATGACAAGAACACTTTGTCTGTAAACATCCCAACATATACAGTACTTTGTTGATCTCTTGTACTAGGATAATAATCAACCAAGAAAATTTGGACTCCCGTACTAGGGATAATGGTCCAAGACAAGACGGATCCCACGCCAGGGATAATACCATTCATTATTAGAATGCAAGCAACTACAGGTTAATCAAATAATGAATGTAGTACAAAATATTACCCCAGTCTACAATCATGCTCAATCTTGTATTTGGTCATAGAGGAATAAATATGCATCTCTCTTGTATTCATCTTTCTGAGGTGGGTCTGGATCTGTCTTCCAATCTTCTTCATGTATTCTGAAGTTTCTTAATTCCTCAATACTTTCTTCCAACAAATTTATGTTTTTCATGGTTTGCAGATTCTTCCACAAACTCTTAGCAACTAGGCTAGGAAACCTAACGGCTAGGCTAGGCTAGAAAACTTAGATTTTGTTGGAATTATGACTGCCAACAATAATCCTTAAGAGAGTCAAAGGAATATTGGTGAGTTGTATAACTTATTCAATGGGTTTTAGAAACCCTAAAACTGAAATTTCTGCATAAAATTGTGGAACCCTAGAAAGCCTAGGGACAAAAATCCAAAATTATCAGAATTGCAATCTGAGAGTTGCCAGAGGTGTGATAAGGGAGACCTTGCATGCCCCTATGTAGTTTTTAGCCCCAATGTTTCAATATTAAGTGATAGAACACCAAAAAGAGAGGGTCGTAAGGATTTCTAGAAACCCAAGGAGGGTCGTACATTTCTTCAGAAAAGAGAGCACGACTGGATTTAATGCTTGTGCAATGGGTTCTTCAATACCTATTCTTTGAAACCATGTTGAAATTTCACTATGCTTGGCTCAAGCAAGAGGATTATTTCATTTTAGTCATGTACTTTAACCATAAACACATGCAACTACACCATTCACAATTGCTGCAATAACCAAGATCACAAGAAGAAATACCATGCACAAGAACACAAGAAATATCCTGGGGAAACCCTTCTCAACAAGGGAGAAAAAACAAGAAATCCTTTTCTATGTTCTGAAGAGAATATCCTCCAACCATGAAACCCTAGTGCACACAAGAGGGTGCTCTACTACCTTGAAAATTGTGCCCAAGAGAGGTGTGAACTTCATCCCTAAAGTGTACTTGCTAAAATTCCAAAATGACAAGTGACAAGTCTGTTTACTCAATGGGGAAATCACCTTTAATTATACTAGACCAGACACATCAATAGGTGTGTCTGTTGGCCCAACAGGGATGACCTCAATAACTCAAAAAATAATTAATTATTACAATAAACATTACTTATGTTTCACATATGGTGGAGCCGACTTATACCCTTTACATCACGATTAGGGTTACAAGTAAATCTTACTCTCAAAAAATATAGAAAGGGATCTCACACATTCACTAGTGCTAAGACACTAGGAGCATGTTCACTTCTACTCATCCACAGGGACATCCTACTCAATAGATCTCTATATTACTGAGTCCACGGGAGAATCATCTGGAGTAACATCTCAAGCCTGACTCAACTAAGTCCACAAGGCAGGAGAGCACATGTCATAACAAATCAGTCCAGAGTCTGACATAGACCCATCACATGGGAACCTTCACCCTGTTAGCACATAAACTTGTCAAAGTATTGTGAGTTATGGTTTCTACCTAAGTGTGTAATTTTTCTCATTTTTCCTCCTTTTGCAGACCCGATCATAGGTTTTTCCTCTTAGCTTGTAGTTTTATGTTATTTGTCTTCACCCGTCTGATAGACCTATTTTTCACTGATTGGCCGCCTAAGAAATAGCGGTCCTAGATTTTATGTTTTCTCTAAGGTTGACCACTTCCCTTCTTACCTCTATCACTGACCTTTTTCTTTTCTAAGCCTTCAACCAGCCACCCAAGTATTTATTTACACAGGCCGCAGTGATGAGGACAAAGCACAACACTTAGAGCGGTCTGATATGGAATTAAATCAAGCGAGCGAGCAAGATCAGATTTCAACGGTGGAGATCCACCAGAAAGATCGGATCGACGACCATCGGGCGATCGAGATTATAGAGTTACACGAAGTTTAGTGTCAGATAGAGTTTTGAAATCGTGGGTCCATCCTAGTCGTCGATCCTAGGAAGGACATGTGGTGCAAGATTATCATTTCACTAACTCACTAAATGGAGCAGTTAAAGGGCAAAGTCACGAGGACTCGTGAAATGAGAAGTCACGATATGATCTGGACCGTCTATTTTAGGAGGATACGTGGCGCAGGATCCACGACGAAAGTCTTTTCAGAAAGGATGAGGTGAGAAGTCCCGATGGTCCAAGGTCCCAAAATGTCGATATGATCTGGGTCATCCGATGCAAAGAGATGCGTGTCACCCGATCCGAGCGATCGCAATTTTGCGACTCGAAGATTTCAGCATGGAATAAAGTGCGAACTCGTGAAACGTGAAATCCCGAAATGCCTAGGAATTAGGCCCACGATCACAACCCAAGGACATATGGAAAGCACAGCCAAATGAAAGGTAGGCACCTGATTGAGTGACAGGTGGCTAAAGTTGTTCGAGGTGATGATCATGATCGTCAAATTCCAAGCAAATCCGACCGTTGATCCAGATGGGTCGTTTCGCATTTTTGAGCATCGGGATATTTGAAATCAAGGGGAGTGAAAACTCTTGAAATAAGAAATATTGAGATTTCATATGGATAAGAACAAGGTCATGGCCCGTGGTCACCTGGGGAAATAGAATGGAGCCGCACAAAAGATCGAAGCGCCCATCTTTGTCTTAGCAAAAAATCTGCGTGGATTCAAGATGTCGAGATCAATTGGAAGGAGTCGTGGGAACTGCCTGGAACTTTCATGGGTGTCAGGCATCGCCTTGATCCTGATGAAAGTAGTTAATTAAAATGGGGAAGGTGGTTGAAACCTCGTTTCACCACATAAATAGAAAGAATGGAAGAACTGGCCGTGGAAGCAGACTGTCGGTCCAAAGTTCCCCTATCAGCAGATTTCCCTACAATGTCAGCAGATTTCCCTGCAAAGCCCGTGCATAAGAATGCAAGTGCAGACTGACAGAGGAATATGCAGATGCAAGGCTTATATTGTAATGGTCAGGTCACATTCATGGTGGTGGTAAGTTTTTCTGGGTATAAATACTCAGTTTTGATATTTTTTTATAGTCGATGGTTGAGCTAAGCTCTCGTATTGTAAAGTTTTAATGAAGCTTTGGTTCTTCTGGTTATGTATCTATATTTGAGACTTATTGTTTAATGTAATTCAGTTTCCTTTCGTGTCTCTGTAACAGTTGTGTTAGAACACTTGGGCATGGATGATCCATTCGAGGGTAGTTATGTTTTTGTGATGTAGGTTTGATCACAGTGGCATCGCGACCCATTTTAATCAGTTTCTTATCTTGTCTTTTCCCTCCAACAATAATGACTTAGGCATGGATGATCTAGTCAGGTTGTTTTTATTGAATTGTGATGTATGTTTGATTTCAGTTCAGTGATAATTTCATTCAATTCCTTAAAACTCTGAACCAAGAGGATCTTGTCTTCTAAGTTTTTCCTCCTTAGGCTGTTGGAGGACCAAATTTCCATAGAATACCTTTTCATTTAACTCAATTTCTTCCCCCTACTCACCTTTACTACAAATTACTAACTGAAGTTAGATCGAGACCTCATCTGCTTATGCACACCAACCCAGTTTTCTAAGTTGAAGCAATATAATCCTGAGACTGTGTCCATTAGACCACCCTTAAATTTATTCATTATGACATGCAAACTGATGGGTACTGAGCTTACCTCTGCTACAATCCATAAGTGAATTCTGGTGCCAACACACCCCACACAGGGGTACACATTGTTTCATCTTAATCCAAAGAGGAAATACACACCCATCTCATTGAGATTCTCACCCCACACAATGGCACACATCGTCTCATATCATTCCAGAGAGGAATGACATACCCATCTCATGGGAACACCCAACATATGTGCTCCCTTAGAGGTCGAATCACTTAGTATCAAAGGATAACGTGTCATGGAGTATGTCTCATGAAGTTGTAATCATCAACAGGATAAACTCCACTGAAAAGGGAAAAGGGAGGACTTACGTCCAAGGGAATATTTTATGTATATTTCTGAAAAGTGTAATTTATGGATAATTATTTATCGTAAGTTTCTAAGGGATGGGAATGAGTCACCATGCGGCTAAAACTAATTCTGAAGGTGACAAGTGTCTATTTTAAGGCATCCAATATATATTTTTTACCTTAGTGTATTTCAGGGAGGAAAAAGTCATTCATCTCAATCCTTGATCATTCAGACCAACACTCCTCCATGGGAATCTAGAATTGACTACCATTGTATAACCCTATGCTTGGGAAAAATTGGTTAGTGGTTGAAGAGGTACGTTGTCAGGCCCATGAGAATTCTCTCCATGTGAGATATTTGTTGTCGAAGAGGTAGGCTTTCAGGCCCGTGAGCATTCTCTCCAAGGGAGAGATTTTTTGATGAAGATGTAGGTTGTCAGGCTCCTAAAAATTCTCTCTAGGTGAGATATTTGTTGTAGAAGAGGTGGGTTGTCAGGTCCGTGAGAATTCTCTCCAAGTAAGAGATTTGTTGACAAAGAGATAGGTTTTCAGGCTCATGAGAATCCTCTTTAGGTCAGCGTGTTGTTGGGAATTGTTCCTTGGTGCGTTGGGAATTAGTTGCAGTTCTCTGAGACTTCATGTTTGACCTATTATTGAAGGCCTAAAAGGGAAGTGGGGAATCCAAGGGGTTTTTGAGCAAATAAGGAGCACACTTCCTTGGGTGGGATAGGAATGTGGGGAATGAGAGACTGTAGGCTAGTTGTAGCAGTTGGGCACCTTGACTGAACTTTTTTGTTGATTATCAGACCTTAGCCTGACATTAGGAATCCTTTTTCCCTGCTGGAGTTTAAGCCCTAGCTCAGGGGTAACCTATTGCTGAAAGTTTATGATAAACAGAGTCTATGGATGGTAGGAATGTCTAAGTTCTGCATGCAGTTGGTGGCTTTTCATAAAAGATAAGTGTCTTTTATGTGCTTGTCTCATTTATTGTGTGCTTAATTATATATGTCTTATATGGGTTTAATTCTTGTATGATGTTGCATATCAGTAATTGTTGTTATTCTGTATAATGTTTCTTTAACATGTAAGTGTGGTTTTGTTATTCAGTATTTGTAGTCGTACATATAGAGTATGGAAATTTTTATTGGTTATTGTTGTTAAGTTAACCTTATAATAATGGTCATGAGTCTCCGAGTCTCCGAGGCGAGGTTAGAATGATCGTGCGCACAGGGAAATACTTTGTGTGCACAAGAGGTTGGATTCACTTGTGCGCACAATGAAGCAATCCACGTGCACAAGGAGAACATAATTTGTGTATGACTCCAAAATGGTTGCACGTGCAGTAGAGATCACATTTTCATAGTGGATTACATGAAAAATAATTTTGTGTGCTAATTATACTTGTGCACGTAGTTGTATCGTGTTACTTCCACGATTATAAGTTGTGCCATAATAGGAAAATTTGTGTGGTGTGACCTAGCTTGGGGTTGAGCACATTACTTCAAGTATTTTTGCGTAGACCAATGTTATAGAGTAAAATCTGCACACTAGATTTTGGAGTAGCATTGCTCATTACTAAGAATGGAAATGTTACAAATTGGTAGCAGATCGTGATAATGTTATAAATTAGTATCAGAGCGCGGTACCCAACAGTAGGATGGATACTCTACAAATTAGTATCAAATCTTTGATTTCAACACTAAGTCTACATGGACTGAGTATGTACTTAACTAAAAAAAATCAAATTGGTATGTGACCGAATTTGGAATTATAGTGTGTCCATGGAGCACATAAAATAAGAATGTGAAAGTGTGCGCACTAAATTTTGACATTGTGGGGTGCGACACTAGAAATGAGCAGAAACCAATGGTGCATAGGTGTGCGCACTAAAATTTGGAGTTGTGTCGAGCAAACCTGGTGGTGCATGTGTAATACTGATATGCAGCATATATGTTAAATATTAAAATCATGCATTGGTATGTGTTGAATACCAATGCATGCAGAGGCTTCAGAAGGAAGAAGGAAAAAGTAAAATGGTATTTGGATGAATTCCAAATGGCCATGATATACTACACAAGACTCAGACTTGCGCAAGGGAGTAGTCGATCGGAAAGTTTTGGACAAAGGAGTCTAATTATTCACCCATAAATTTTCTAATTGGGACATTAAAATCTTCCAAGAAATCAAAAGAAAGGATTCTGACAAAATGGTGCAGAGTTTTCATGAAGTTGTCACTTGAACTCATCTAACAAATCTTATTTCCTGCACATTTTGTAGAATTAACATCAATTAGAGAAGGACATAATCAACGCAGAAAGTCAAAATGGAAGATGCACAGAGAACTTGCATCCATGATGATGAATTCAGGGATTTGTATGTCGTTTTGGGTTTTAATGGTACATAATCCAAGGAGGAGCGCATAAAATTGGTAGAAACCATAAAGGGACTGCAAAAATATGTCCAAATCTATAAAGTTGATAATGAAATGCTTATGAAATCCAAGGAGCAACAAGATGACTTCAATATCAAGTTGATGCAAAACTTGGACATAATAGAAAAGAAAATGGATAATAAGATAGATTCAAGAAGGTCAAGAAGATGCAGGTCTCATTATGAGAGAAGAAAAACAAGAAGTGTTGAAAGGAATCACCACCACTCACCAAAGCATTCATTTAGGAAAGTGCGTGGTAGCTCAACTCCATCTCTTGATAGAAATCATAAGAGAAGGACTGGGGTGGATGAACTACAGGGATAAATGAATAAGATAAGGCCTCCTACCTTTGACAATGAGCACAAGAAGGATGAAGATCTGGAGACTTGACTACTAGGTATGAGGAAGTACTTCTAGCTGCATAATTATTTTACACAGGTAGAAGGGATAATTTATATCTATGTGGTGGGATTAGTTCATGCAAGTGAAACACATTTATGAAAATAAGATTAGTTGGAGGGAGTTCAAGAGATATTTTCAAAAGAAATACTTAACCAAGAGATACTATGACAAGAAAACGAAGGATTTCTTTGAACTCGGGCTTGGGAGTATGACAATATATGAGTATGAAAGAAGATTCTTAGAGATGTTTAAATATGCCACATTCATCAAGGATGAAAAAGTTAAAATTCATAGGTACCTGAGTGGGTTGCCTTCATTTATCAATGAATAGATACAATATGATGACCCCAAGACAATGAAGGAAACCATAAGGCACGCTAAATGTCTTTATGATCAGCAAAGGGGAAGACTGACTTTCCAAAAGGATTGGGAAGACAAGATGAAAAGTAAGGTGAAACAGAGGAAGAAGGGGACTAAGCCACCTTTTTTCAGAAATACTGCACAAGGACAACCAACTCCCAAGGATCCCAGAATGACAGAGATAGTGGGGAAAAAACCAAGGAAACAACCTATTCAATGTTTGGGTTGTGGCATAGATCATATGTACATATATTTCCCTCAAAGTGGTGAAAAAACGAGGATTGTGAACAATGTACAACAAGTTGCGACAATTGAAGACATGGGTAGAAATGTACATAGGATTTATGTAGCCCTGGATAACAAACAAGTTGATTTTTAGTCACACATCATTGATGTGGAAGGTAATATTAATGACCAACCCATTTATATTTTAATTGATTTAGGAGCTATTCATAGTTATCTAGATCCTAAGATGGTGGAAATATTCCAATTTCCAAGAAGCAAGCTTGGAAAACCTTGGTTGGTGCAGTTAGCTATAAGAGAAAAAAGGAAAATTAATGAGATGGTTAAGGCATGTCCAATGGATATGAATGGGCTGAGTGAAAAATTTGATTTTAATATCATACCTTTGGGCTCTTATGACTTCCTCATTAGTATGGATTGATCAGACCAGTATCATGTCGTTCTAGATTGTTACAATAAGGAATTTACTTTCTTAGATGAGGAAGAAAAATTAAGAATGGTTCAAGGCATTCCAAGAGTTGTAACTATCAGAGAAGTTTCATCCTTGCAATTGAAGAAAAGATTTAGGAAAGGATGTCAATTATTTGCAGTTCACATGGAAGAGGCACCTAAGGATAAAGTGTCAAATGTTGAAGGCTGCACAGTACTGAAAGAATTTTAGGATGCCTTTAAAGATATATCGGGGTTGCCAACGAAAAGAGATATTGATTTCTCTATAAATATGATGTCCAGAGAAGATCATGTATCCAAGACTCCTTATAGGATGAGTACACGAGAGTTGAAGGAATTACATATGCAACTTGGAGAGATTTTCAAGAAGTGTGTCACCTTAAACACAAGTGTGTCACCTTGGGGTGCCCGAGTATTGTTTGTGAAGAAGAAGGAGGGTATGTCGATACTTTGTATTGACTTCAGGATGTTGAACAAAGTAATAGTAAAGAACAAGTATCCTTTTCCAAGGATATATGACCTCTTTGATTAGTTGAGGGGTACGCAAATATTTTCAAAGATTGATCTTAGATCTAGATATCACCAAGTGATAAATAATGAAGAAGAAATCAAAAAAACTTCCTTCAAAACAAGGTACGAACATTACGAGTTCACAATGGTGCCATTTGGGTTGTCAAATACATCAGTTTCCTTCATGTGTTTGATGAATGGAGTTTTCATAAATTACTTAGATAAGTTTGTCATTGTATTTTTGGTTGACATACTTATTTACTCAAAGTATGAAGAAGAGCATGAGAAACACTTGAGGATGGTGCTACAAGTGTTGAGGGATCATCAATTGTATGCAAAGTTGAGAAAGTGTTGATTTTAACAGTGACGGATTCATTATTTGATTCATATCATATTCAAGGAAGGAATAGTTATGGATCCGAAAAAGATAAAGGCCATTAAGGAATGACCAACACCAAGAAATGTCGTAGAGGTGAGGCCTTTGAAGGATTATGAAAGATTCAATCCAAGGAAAATACCTTTTAGAGGAGGTTATAGTGGAGGTTTCTAGTGTTACAAAATTGGAAAAATTTGTCAAAAAAACATTTGCTACACCATTTTTTTCGATAGAGGATGTTTTTGTGGATACTATAACGTAAACTAATTATAAATAAAAAAATATGGGTGGCCAGAGGTGTTAGAAGATGTTTACAAATCAATGTGTTTGTATAAAGAACAAGCATCGGTGCGTACACACACCTACAACACCAGTTTTGTACACTTAACATCAAGCACTAGGGCAGTAAAATATGCAAGCATCGGGGCATTGAAATATTTAAGCATCAGGGCATTTGTCTTATAAGCATCGAGGATTTAACAGTAAAATGCATCTGGAGAGTTAAAAATAACTAAGCACTGGGGATTTCTTCTTAGAACACAATGATGGGTTATTAATAAGAAGGCCCTGATGTTGTATAAAATAATATGCACCTATGCGTTACCAGGAAAAACCCTCACAGTGCATTAAAAACCGAAAGCATTGGTGCTTTTTAGTAACAAACAAGCCTCGATGCTTATCAATAACACAATAGTGTCGGTGTGCATTAATAACAGAAAGGAACCGATGATTATTAATAATCCTAAATCACCTGTGCTTATTAATAACACAAAAACACTGGTGCTTCGTATACGCTTAACACACCTAAGGCTATTTTTTTAATATAATTTTGTGGTATTAAATAAATATTGAAACGAGTGCCAATTGATTGCATAAAATCACCGATGTGCATTTCATATGAAATGCACCGGTGAATTTTAATATTAAACGCGTCGATGAGATTAATAATTAAAATACACCGAGAAGCATTGACCTGTGATAGTGCAATTATTGTTATTTTTTAATTCCATTATTTATCAAAAAATTTACATATATCTTATATTTTGATTAGTGAATTTGGATATGATGTTTGGATTAATTTGTTATATCACCAGATTTTTTATCTCTTCATTATAATATTTAGTCATCCATATATTTAATCAATGATGTAACATTTCACAGTGACATTGGACAATGCAATAGAATAAATTAAAACATATTTTATTATATGAATAAGAGGGTCTTTGTCATACAAAATGGGACACTTATCGATAATCCCTTGTCTTTCAATTGGGGCACTATTTCCATTACATTAAAAAAAAGTGTATGATTTTCACAAACAATTATTTCAAAAAAATACAATTGCAGCTTGCATTCATATCCAAATATATTGGTCATCATTCTTCACTGGAACTGTTGTTAGTGCTCGAGATACTTCCATGCCTTGGGTTATTTTGTTGAATTTTTGGTTGATTGCCTCGACTATTTTTTTCTTCTTCAAGTTCCATATACAAACATAAAAACAAACTGTAATGAGTCTATCTACATTGGTGAGAATACTGAAAATTGAAATAAATAATATGCATCAATGTAAATTGAAAAATGGCGTACTTGCAAAGCAAGAATTGATGCATGAATCACACACATATGTTCAAAATAAAATCTCATTCCTTGTTTCAATAATTCTTCTGTTGGCTCAATTCCATAATTTGATTCCTGCAAGTTTTATACCCATAATAAATCATAGATTTAATATAAGGTATTATTTTTGTTTCATTAATTATAAAATGATAGAAGTAAAACAACATATATTATACTTACAAATTCCACAATTAATTTTTTATATGTCAACATATACTCACAACCCTTAATTAACCCAATGTCAATCA
>SNQJ01S0113010.1:0-28440 GCA_010110895.2 Picea sitchensis
ATTTCAATTTTATATTAAAAAAAAAAAAAACATAAATTCACTAAACTATATATACAAGTGTTTATCTTGTATTATCTAAATTTATGTACATACCTATAGGTGAATCGTCTTCTACTTCAATTTCGGTTTCAACAACTTCTTCTTCAATTTTGATTTCAACGTCTTCTTCGACATTATGAGACAAATCTACTTATGTTTTTTGAAAAACATCAAATTGTAATTACAATCAATTATATTAAACAATATTTTAAATTTGAATTCTATACTTTTAATATAGACAATATGTGCATGCATACCTGGTTGGACTTCTTCTTGTTGAAAATCTATATTTACATTATCATCGTTTCTTTATTCAATATTTGCACGTTCTCGTTTCTTTCTCCAATAATGCTCTTTCCCATTACTTTTATAGTTATGTATAAAATATATGTTCAACAAAGACTTCACCTTGAAAAAATGCTCAACAGTTATCTTTCAACATATAAATTGTTATTCCAATAAAAACTTGAACAAACATCAATTACCTTATTCAACAAAAACCAAAAAGATGATTTGAAACTTTGTTTAGGTGCTCTAGAAAACCATAAAACAAGTGATGAATTGTGTTAAATGTGTTCGGCCGAAAGCGTATTTATACGATTTGGCACGAAATGAAACGATATGACGTGTCTTTTCATTTTTTCCAACCGACGGAATTCACTCAAACATCTTTCGACCGAAACAAGGTTTTTTCAGCCGAAAACCTTGGAAACCATTTAGTTTTGACGGTTTCCATTAGAATTTAGTCTTTCGGCCGAAAGAATATTGTTTCGGCTGAAATATTATTAAATCGATCGAAAACGTGAAATTGGGACTGTATTCAGAAACCAGAGAATTCCCCAAAGCTTACATGAACTTTGGAGGTTGTGGACTCCTGCAAATACTCAGAATTTGGTTTCAAAAATGACACCAGCATTTCCAAACTTGAATCTACTTTCAATTCCTATAATTTGTTTTCATTTTCATTATTTTTATCTAATTTTATTTAAATTTTAAAAAAAATCACTGCATAATATTTTCAGCAAACATTATGATTCAGTGAAATGAAATATTTGTATCTCTAAAACTACACAGTGAAAAATTTAGAAAAAATTATATTCATAATCCTTAAATTGTTCTTTTCAAAAGGATATATTTAGATTTTATTTTTAAGTAAAAATTAAGATAGATACAAGGTGTGGGAAAACATGTGGTTAAAATCTGCAACATTTTCAGCTTGGTCAACTTCAAAAAATTCTAGAAATTATAATATTCATCTGTTAGATTCAAAATTATAGTCATAATAAAATAGAGTCTTTGTAGATTGTTGCAGTATATTTCGTTTCTTAAAAACATAAGTTTAATAATAGATACATTGTTGTGGAAAAAAATAACTCATTACCATTCATTTCATGTTTAAGGAACATACTGTTAAACAATTGTAAAATTCACATGTCAAATCTTGATAAAAAAAAATTGGAAAAATAGTCATTGGAAAGCTAACAAAATTATTCACAAGTTTTGTTTTTATTGTAAAGTGAAATTCTAAATAAAAAAAAAGTACTTTTGTATGCCGGAAGTTGAAGAACTTGTAAAAATACAGTGTTTTTTCTCGTAAAACAAGCAAAAGTGTTACCCAATTTTCATGATTTTACCCCAAAGGATTTTAGTTTATTATTCCTTAGACATGAAAGAAAGTTTAAGAGTTTCTATACTACCACTATAACATTTCATCTTTTGTAGTCAGTAGGTAAATATTGCAATGTATCATTTTGTGCCAAGCCAATCAAAGGTGCCATTTAAGATATTATTTATTTATATCCATAGTTGCACACTACCTTAATGATCCTATGAAGTATTAAAAAATCACATTATTCACTTTTTATTAAATGTATGTATACACACACACTTAGACATTTGTTTTGTCAATTGGGTTTAGCTCAGGTGGTTAGGAGGAATGATTGTTATCCTCTCCACCTTGGTTCAATTAATGTAAGTGACATGTTGATCTCATAACAAGCATATTGTTGTAATGGCTTTGAGAACCACGTTGTTGACCGACCTTGTGCCCTAAAGATTCTAAGGTCTACCCTGGGTACCATCCTCGAAATGAGGGCTAATATTTTTACATAGATATTGAGTTTCATTTATCTATCAACTCAAGCGAAAAACATAAATGATAAATCCATTTAGGAAGGCATAAATAAAGCACAAATAACAACATCTATTGAGTGGAACATTAAGAAAACAATAGGACAACTTCTTTCACTTGCAATGTAGACCCTTAAAATAGAACCAACATCGTATTTTTAGTAGTATTGCAATACAATTGATACATCCATGTAATTGAGTACGAAATCAATGATTTTACCATCAACTCATGTTTCATGTAATAGTGGAAACTCTTTCTTCCATATATATTATGTTAATCCTGAGTGTTCATCTTAACAACAATCCCTTCTCTTACCTTAGATGTTTATTCCACCACTGTAATTCCTTTCCTTATCCTGTATGTCTAGACTTTATTCTCAATTCATTTCGACATTTCCATTCACCCATTAAAAAAAAAAAGTATGCTAATTATAAAGATTATTTTAATAATGGTCATAGATAAGAGGTTCATACTTTATCCATAAAAATTACACTATATTCGGCCATCAAGTCCATGAACCACAATATCTAAAGTGTTGAGGAATCCACTTTTGTTATAAAGATTTAAAAAAATTAATAGTTGTAAAGAGAAGACATCCATACTTTTATGTCATAATGGCAATGTGGTCCACAAGGATTATGATATATTTGGTCAATGAAGTCGTGATGCACAAAAACTAAAAATTTAAATTTAAGGGCGCACTATTGTTGTAAATGATATTTTTATTCCTCATAATTGTAGAGGAGAAGAGGTTCATACCTTTTCAAATGATGTTTCTCATAATTGTAAAGGAGAAGAGGTTCGCACCTTCTCTTATAA
The DNA here is from genome assembly GCA_010110895.2 of Picea sitchensis. Taxonomy (NCBI): domain Eukaryota; kingdom Viridiplantae; phylum Streptophyta; class Pinopsida; order Pinales; family Pinaceae; genus Picea; species Picea sitchensis. The sequence continues at coordinate 2,990 of SNQJ01S0113010.1, forward strand.
TGGACATGCGCTTAGATTAAGTGTTTCCTAATCTGCATAATTTTTTCCAAAATTGATTTATTTTGATGATATTTTATTTTTTTCAAAATGGGAGTGGAATTTAACAATAATTCAATTATCTCTAATCTAATAAATATGAAAATGTTAGTTTCATAGTATATCTACATTCAACTTTTGACTCTATACACAATATGGAAAACCAACTTATATTTTTCATCGAAATTGCCAATGGGGATTCCAAGGTTGTTCTACTTCCCATGGTGAAGATGTATGGTGCTTAATTAAATTAATTCATTAATAATTTTTTAATTATTGTAATTTATTTAGAGACTAACATTGATGACAAGTCGATTCCCTTTAGGAAAAAAATCTTATATAAAAGAGAATTATGTCTAGGAAAAAAATCTTATATAAAAGAATTATGTCTATTTGTTTGTGAAATGAAAATTTAATTGAATATAATTTTGATAATAAAAAAAAAGTGTATATTATTCATTTTGTTAGTTTAAAATTTATTTATTGATTATTATAAATATATATTAATATTAATAAAATTTGTTAAATTAGTTTGAATAGTTAAATATTGTAAATTAAATAAATTTTTGAGTGGTTTGTTCTCTCAATCCCCATGGTGTCTTCTTTCTTACATATTTTCTTTTTTAAGGGCACAACATATCTCAATTTTTCATCGCTTGTCCATCACCTATAAAAACACACCTCATATTCATCACTTATCTTGAATGTTGTCAGTTGAATTCAATGACCAACTTTTGTTGCCCCTAGAACTTTTCCTTCCTTGAAAATCCCCCTTGAGAATCTTGGGATCCAGGAACGCTATGCTCATGATAAATCCTAGCTCGAACAACCATATCTTTTTCCATGAAAATGGAGGCATGTAACCTTCATATTCTTCATTGAAAGTTTATATTTCAGCAACATTTTTTTTGCTACTCTCATAATCTCACTTCTCTCTATCGGTTACAAATTGTTGACATATTGATTTCCTCAACTCATACAATAGTAGCAGTAGAACATCCTCATATGGAGACTTTGTCGCCATAACTAGATTTAGCTAAAGCAAATTGAAAAACCAAACTGTCATCCCTTGCATGAGGATTTGATACTCATCACCACTATTAATGCAAAGGTTGCTTCCATTCGTCCAAAGACGAGTTCAGATGCCAATAGCCTTATCCACGCCATGGTGAAAAAAAAGGAAGTTGGAGCCTCTGAATTCAAATCCACAGTAAACATTTATCCAACACCCTCGTCTTACACATGTCCAACTCTCTTTGTTGGCACTGGATTTGATCAAAATTTACCATTTCATTGATCTAGATGGATGTCAGTGGCCTCCCACCTATTCCAACTGGTTCATTTTGGCAGTTTTCTAGTTTGGCAGTTTTTTCCTAGTTTTCGGGTCCCCGACTTCCGGGGTCGTTTTGAGGCTCGAAACAACGTTTTTAGGGCTCACCATAGTCAAAATGTAGGCTAAGATGGAATTTGATGGAATCATGTGCAATCCTTGGATAGACCTTTCCAACGAGCTATCGTGCGCCTAAAACAGAAATCGTATGCAAAAGTTATAACCCTGGGAAGTTGATGTACTAACTTACCCCAATAGGGCCCACATGACTTTTGGCACTTCATCTCCTAGGGTTAGGTTTTTGGATGTCTAGGGTTTTGGCATTCATGTTTATTGTAAAAAATCCTTCAGAGACTCACTGTAATCATCTTCTTGTGAATGAGCGTAGTCGTCACATCTCTTCTCAGAGATAAGCTGCCACCATTCCAGCAAGCTTGTTTTTCGCTGCATTTTATAGTTTCAGCTTATTTCCTTATTGAATAGAAACCAATTTTACTGTATCTTTGTTATTCTGTGTAAAGCATCTTTTAATAATAATCTGTATTCATTTCGTTCTACTCATAAAATATGGATTAGTGATATCAGAGTGGTCTACTCCTTGTCGTTCTTAATGCATGTCCCCAACGAAGTCAGAGTAGAAAGGATTAGGTCTCGAGCTTGTTTCTCTTGAGGAAAAAATATCTTGCACGCCCAAGCAACCTCTCATGGTGAGACAAAATAAAGACGATGGGACAGGAGATCCTTTCAAAATGTTGCTCGAGGAAGCCCTCATGCAACAGAGGAACGGGATGATGGATAGTTTTGCACAAATCCTTCGGTGGCTACCAACAGGCGATGCATCTTCCTCAAGTGGAGGCGTCGCCCCCTTCAAGGTACAAATGAAATTTGATATTCCTATATTTTAAGGTCAGATAGATGCAGATGGTGTAGACAAATGGTTGAATCTACTAGAAGGGTATTTATTTGTCCATAACTTTTCAAATAGAGAAAAGATTACTTTTGTGCTCCTCAAAGTCGTTCCCCATGTCAAATATTGGTGGGAAACTTTCTGTGAGAAAAAGGAAACAAAGGAACCCTCATTATTTACATTCATGGTCACCTAGGAGTCCTTCAAGGATGTTCTTAAGGAATAATACTACCGTGTCATAATTTATGAAGACATGTATATTAAATGGACCACATTGTGGCAGGAAAGAGACCAAGCAGTGCCCGAGTTCACAAATATATTCCATACCTTGTGAACCAAGTTGGGTATCAAATATTCTGAGAAACATCTAGTGCTCAAGTATTGTGGTGGTCTGCATAGATACATACATGCAAAAATGGAGTTTCTGGACATCTCGTCCTTGGGCGCGGCCTACCAATATGCCATCAAAATCAAGCAGAAGCTTAAACAAAATACGCGGTAATTTGGGCCTAGGAACCCCTCATAGAAAAAGCAAGGAAAGGGCTGCCCCAACCCATAAAACAAAGGACAAAGAAAATATGGATAGCCTCAGAAAAACCAATCCAAGACACAAGCAAAGAAGGACACTAGAAAGACAAAGGAAGATATCAGAAAGTGGTGTGACTTCCATAAGAACACCTGGCATAACATTGTTGATTGCAGCTCAAAGCAGTCGTTGGTGGCTGAGGTGAAAGCCTCTGAATTAGATGTGGGTTTCGACTCCGAGTCAGAACCAAAAATGGGGAGATGGATCATTGATGCGGAACCAAGTGCTACCATTGCTACCACCAAGCTCCAGCTCGGTGAACCGGATGACCCAAAGGAAGGTGAACACCTTTTTCATTCACAAATGTGGGTGAAGGGTACCCCGATGCACTTCATCGTTGATAGAAGTATCCAAAAGAACCTCATCTTAGCAGAGGTCACCAATAAAATAGCCCTGGCGACAACGTCGCACCCGCATCCCTACACCATTGGATGGCTCTGCCAAGGAAGCAATCTCTGTGTCGGCCAACAATGTCACATGTCATACGACATCAAGTCTTGTAAAGACGAGGTATTGTGTGATGTTTCTCCTCTCGAAGTTTGTAATGTTCTTTTGGGCCAACCGTATTTATGGAAACGCCATGTTGTATATGATTCTAGGCCTCACAGTGTTATTATTACTTTGAACAAGAAATTGTACAGGATACCCAAGGTAGTCCCACCTAGAGTTATTTCTTTGATCTCTTCCAAGCAATACAGGAAGGTCATCTCTCAGACTGTGAAGTTTGTCTTCTTCGTGATTCGCTCTCAGAGTGAGAGAAAGATCGCAGCCACATCCAGGGCTTCCGCGGCCGACCTCTCCACACAACAAAATCAAGTGGATAAGGTCATAGACGAATACTCAGATATCTTCTCCTCACCTACCGAGATACCTCTGCACTGTAAAGTCAAGCATCCCATCGATCTAACCCCTGATGCACCACTTCCCAATGGGCCATTCTACTACCTCTTTCTGTTAGAGAATGAGGTGATAAAGCGACAAATCCAAGAACTGCTCCACAAGGGGCACATCCATCCTAGCTCATCGCCTTATGGGAGCCCAATCGTGATGTTGTAGAAGAAAGATGGGACATGGCGACACTGCATTGATTACCGGGCCCTGAATAAATTCACAGTCAGAAACCGATACCCGATTCCCCGAATTGACGACCTCCTTAATCAGCTCACAGGGGCCAAAAACTTCAGTAAGATTGATCTGAATTCTGGCTACCACCAAGTCCCAATAGAACAGACAGATGTATGGAAGACTGCCTTCAAGTCAAAAGAAGGTATTTTTGAATGGTTGTTCATGCCCTTTGTTTTGACAAATTATCTAGTAACTTTCATGAGGATGATGGACAATATCCTGCGACCATTCACCAATACTTTTGTAGTGGTATATCTAGATGACATCCTCATCTACAGCAAGACTTGGGCGGAACACTTGTAGCATATTCAGTATGTTCTTCACACCCTACAACAACATAAGATATATGCCAACTTGGAAAAATGATCCTTCGACATGGACAGGGTCCATTACCTGGGATACATCGTTGATCAACATGGTGTACATGTGGATTCATCCAATATCTAGTTCATTCATGACTGGCCATCCCCAACCACACCCACTGAGCTTTAGATCTTCTTGGGCCTTGCCAATTTCTATCGCAGGTTCGTGTTGGGATTCTCCCATATTGCATGGGCCCTTAGCCAAGTAACCAGGGGTGGTGGCAAGGAAACATTTGTGTGGGGTATGTCCCAACAACAATCATTCGATGATTTGAAGAAACGTCAATGCTCAACCCCAGTACTTTCATTACCTGACCTGAAGCAACCCTTTGATATCAAGACAAATTCTTTAGACTATGTTGTGGGTGTCGTTATCACTCAGCACGACCACCTTGTGGCCTGTCATAGTGAGACACTATCAGATGTTGTCCGTAAGTACCCTACTTACGAAAAAGAAATGTACTTCATTGTGAAAGCCTGTCGCCAATGGAGGCATTACATTCTTGGGAAGGAGGCAATCATGCACATTGATCATAAGCCACTACAGTTCATGCAGATAGAAGGACAATTGCAGAATGACCACCATCAGAAGTGGTCCACATACTTGCAGCAGTTCCACCTCAACATCAAGTATAAAATAGGTAGTACCAACCAAGTCGTTGATTGCCTCAGCTGACCTCCAATCACAACATTCACCATGGTGCTAGAATCTTGTGGCCACGAGATCTCTGGATGGCCCCACCTCTATGAAACAGACCTTGACTTCACCACCACCTACCAAATGTTGGGTGCAAAGTCAGTTTTTGCTAATTTCCATATTTGGGATGGGTTGTTGTGCCATCTGGGCCATCTCTATGTTCCATCAAGCAAGCGAGAAAAGTTGATTTGGGAAGCCGACTACAATTGGGTGGCAGGACACTTTGGCATCAAAAAGACAGTGGAAGTACTGCAGAAACATTTCTATTGGCTGAAACTTCGACAGGATGTGGGAAAGTATATCAGGTCCTACATTGCCTGCATTATTTCCAAACCGACCACTAAAAATCATGGCATGTACACCCCTCTGCCTACTCCCGACAAGCCATGGGAATCCATCTCAATGGACTACATGTCGGTTGTTTCGTCAACCAAGAGGAGAAATGACTATGTTTTTGTGGTTGTTGATCGCTTTTCCAAAATGGCGATTATGGTTGCCTATAAGAAGAGCATCACAGCAAAGGCCACTGTCAATATCTTCTTTGAACGAATATGGGTACATTTTGGAATCCCAAAAATCATTGTCTCATATCGGGACAGTTGGCTCCTCAGCACATTCTGGTCGAGCCTCTGGTCATTGATGGACACCAAGCTCAACAAATCCACTACTTTCCATGCCCAAATAGATGGCCAAACTAAGTTCATCAATCGGATGATCGTGCATATCCTCATGGGATGAGAGTCTTCCCCATTTTCATCATAGCTACAACCAAGCCCTACATAGCTCATCCGGCCACAGCCCCTTTCAGGTGAGGTTAGGATTCCAACCATTGGGTCCCATGGATGTTGCACTACCCCTTGCGGCCACCTCAGTCGACTCATCCCCTGCTCCAAATAAAGCTAACAAATCCACCCAGTTCATTGATAAGATCCAACACATCCACCAACAGGTTCAGGATATTTTACAAAATTCTAATTCCAAGTACAAGAAGCGCCATGATCAACATGCGTTGCCACATAAGTTTCAAGTGGGAGACAAAGTTTACTTGCACTTGCAAAAAAACGCCTTACAGGGCCCCATCAGAAGCTTCGCCCACTCCATTATGGACCTTACACCATCACCAAGGTTGTGGGTGACGATGCTTATGAGCTCAGCATTCCCCCTTTCCTTGGCATGTACCCAGTTTTCAACGTGGCTCTCCTTCGACCATATTTCCCACCATTATTGGACACCTCAGAGATATCATAACAATTGACACCAACAGAGCTCAACCCTGACTACATGAAACAAGAATCCAATGATCATATTGTGGACACACAGGTCAAGGGCACTCGACAGCAAAGGATCCAACTTTATCGAATTGTCAAAGCAGGGCAGCTCCTGCACCAAGGCAAGTGGCTCACCCGAGGCCAAATTCAGCATAAATTTCCTCATCTGATGGGGGAACTCAACGCAATGAAGACCATTGCTTCCGAAGGGGGGAGGATTGATCCAAATGGATGTCGGTGGCCTCCCACCTATTCCAACTGGTTCATTTTGGTAGTTTTCCAGTTTGGCAATTTTTTCCTAGTTTTCAGGTCCCCGACTTCTGGGGCCGTTTTGAGGCCCTAAACATCATTTTTAGGGATTACCATAGCTAGAATGTAGACGAAGTCACAGTCTGACAGCAACATGTGAATTGCTCAGATAGACCTTTCCAACGGGCTATCGTGCGCCTAAAAAAGAGATCGTATGCAAAAGTTACGACCCTGAGAAGTATATGTACTAACTTACCCCAAAGGGGCCCACATGACTTTTTGGCGCTTCATCTCCTAGGGTTAGGTTTTTGGATGTCTAGGATTTTGGCATTCATGTTTATTGTAAAAATACCTTCAAAGCCTCATTTTAATCATCTTCTTACAAATGAGCGTAATCGTCACATCTCTTCTCATAGATAAGTCGCCACCATTCCAGCAAGCTTGTTTTCCGCTGCATTTCACAGTTTCAACTTATTTCCTTATTGAATAGAAACCAATTTTACTGTATCTTTGTTATTTTGTGTTAAGCATATTTTAATAATAGTATGTATTCATTTCGTTTTTCTCATAAAATATGGATCATCCATATAGGATACTTTCTCAAGTCGCAAAGCTCGACCTATACATTGACCTGAATGGTGAATCTTTTACTCAAGAAAATATATAAGTAATGTTTTTGGAAAAGTTACAAACAATAATGGGTTCAATATTTTATTTTATTTTTAAATGGAGAATTTTAGTCTAGAGTAATAAATTATGGACCAAATATTTTATTTTAAGAATGGATCTTAATTTTTTYATTTTTAACTATTTTTTTGCCTATATGCTTCAAATTTCARTGCCAATTTATGGATTTGGTGTTCAATCAGTTATGTAAAATGTATATTCTAAAGGACAGRTCACCCTTTTTCTTTGYCACTCRAGACAARATCATCATTTACCCTCGGTATTTGGAAATCCCCTGCCACTTATACTTATCCACCTATCTCTACCCATGAGTTCCTCTCCATGTGAAGACTTCCTTTCCTTCATCCATTGACTTGTTGTAGTGTGGATGGAAATCCATTCTTGAGATATTATAAAACATTAATATAACATGTAATGTTAATCATAACAAAGGTTCAATTCTTTACCTTTAATCAAACATCCTATACATGTACCGTTACCCACAACATTACCATTTAAAGTATATATGTAAAATAAGAACATTGGCATAATCATTATCGTAATCTGTAGACTTCATGATTTTTCTATTCTTATCAATAAAGGATTGACATTGACGGATATGGGCCCCAAGGACACCCGATAAAATAGACTATCTACAACATGCAAAGTCTTCTTGTTTGGTTAGGTTACCATCTATGTTCACATTCTAATTATGAGCAACTAACTAGATGACACACGACTCATTGAGTTTCTCCAACAACGTCAATGAAAAAGTGTATTTACAACATTAAATGTTTCTTCTACATCCATGACTAACGCAAACCCTTTGAGACTTTCGCATGTTTCAATTTTATTTTTTCTTCAACGTGGTTTTTTAAGATTTACAACATCAAACATCATATGTTAAATGTGGGTGATATTAAACAAAACCCAAATTTTGCAAATCATTTTCAATCAATTTCATTTTCAATGTGTGGAGCCTCTTCAACAATCTAAACAACAAATACATGGATATAGGCAGAGAAAGTTTCATATTTTCCTTGCAAAACGATGTTATCAAGAATCTACATACTAGAATATGATTTCTTTAAAATTTTGTAGGTTTGTTTCTTTGTGGCATAAGGATTAATCAAAGGTACTGTTGACCAAAAATTGGTCATCCATATTTTCCCGCTCCTGGAATAATAAAAAAAAATGATATCGAAAGAAGAAATTTTTTGAACGATAACGAGTTCATTGTGTTTCCCTCAGGCTTGGCTTCGCCCTGCATTTTTTGGATCAAAAATCTGATTCTGTATGCTCAATATATCCAGGTTCACGTTCAAACACCCAATGAATGCTTCTTCGCTTGAAATGACCAAAGCCAATTTTCTTGGAATATCTCAGAACCATGTCCATTTTGTTGGATTATTTTGTGGAATACACCTCTCAATATGTAGAAAATTTATCTCTCTCATAGTCTCTTTCATCTCCTCTCTTATCTTTTTCATACTTACAATTTTTCTAATTCTCCCCTCTTCACCTCCTTATTTCTCCACTCTCTTTTCCTCTTACTTCCCCCTTTCCACACTAAGAATTATTTTAAGTTCCCTCACCTCCTTATTTCTCCTCTCCCATCGGATGGAATTACCCCTCCACTCCTCCTTATCTATCCCTCTCACTCCCATTTTCTCTGTCTGCTCCACATCACTTAAAATTTCCTTATGCCTCCCCCTTTTCCCCTTTATCTCACACTTAAACTTTTATTTATGTCGGACTCACGGAGGCAGACTCACCCACACCCCCTCATTCCTCACATTCGCTCACCCTCCAACCCGCTACCCATATTTTACCCCCCCTCACCTCCACCACCTACACTTTACCCTTTCCCCCTACACCCCCTTCCCTAGCTCCCCACTCCCTCTCCTCTCTCACGAATACATCCCATACTTAAACATTATTCTAAAGTATCCATTCCCTCTCCTCTCTCACGAATCCCTCCCATACTTAAACATTATCCTAAAGTCTCCATATTTAAAACATGAACCAATAAGAGCCCCCTTCCCTAACTACCCACTCCCTCTCCTCTCTCATGAATCCCTCCCATACTTAAACATTATCCTAAAGTATCCATTCCCTCTCCTATGTCACTAATCCCTCCCATACTTAAACATTATCCTAAAGTCTCCATATTTAAAACATGAACCAATAAGAGCCCCCTTCCCTAACTACCCACTCCCTCTCCTCTCTCATGAATCCCTCCCATACTTAAACATTATCCTAAAGTATCCATTCCCTCTCCTATGTCACTAATCCCTCCCATACTTAAACATTATCCTAAAGTCTCCATATTTAAAACATGAACCAATAAGAGCATGACACTTGGATCTCACAAATCCCTCCCATACTTAAGCATTATCCTAAAGTCTCCATATTTAAAACATGAACCAATAAGAGCTCCCTTCCATAACTACTCACTCCCTCTCCTCTCTCACGAATCCCTCCCATACTTAAACATTATCCTAAACCTCCCCTCTATCACAAATCCCTCCCATACTTCAACATTACCCTAAAGTCTCCATATTTAAAACATGAACCAACAAGAGTAGGAAACTTGGAACTCAATGAACACAAGACATGTGACAACTTTGGAATGGTGTCACATGGCAGTGAATGGATGGTGACACATGAAAACTTACCAATGGCAACACATGGAAAGTTTCCATATTTAAAACATGAACCAATAAGAGCAGGACACTTGGAACCCAATGAACACAAGACCCTTCCATATTTAAAACATGAACCAATAAGAGAAGGACACTTGGAACCTAATGAACACAAGACATGTGGCAGCTTTGGAATGGTGTCACATGGAAATTAATGGATGGTGTCACATGGTAGTTAATGGATGGTGACACATGGAAGCTTACCAATGGCGACACATTGAAGGTTTTTATTGGTTACATGTGGAGATTACTATCCTATCATGAAATGACACATGGAAATACATGAATGGACGATTCATAAGTGACTGGGCATGAGGTGGAGGCTGATTGGTTTTCTAAAATATTATTACTTAATTGATTTTCCAAGGTTTTTATTGGTTACATATGGAGATTACTATCCTATCATGAAATGACACATGGAAATACATGAATGGTTGATTCATAAGTGATTGGGCATGAGGTGGAGGCTAATTGGTTTTCTAAAATATTACATGAATGGATAATTCATAAGTGACTGTGCATGAGGTGGAGGTTGATTGGTTTTCTAAAATATTATTACTTAATTGATTTTCCAAGGGAAGTCAACCCACAAAGCTCCATAGTCTTCTCTCATTGTTTCTTGTGAAGTGTATAATACATTTATGAATATATACATAAGGAGTTCAAGTTTCCCAATTCATGTGCGATTAAATTTTCACCCAAAAGTCGAATTTATGAAGAGAATGATGAATATTAAGATCAAGGGCCCATGTTTGCCCATCAAACTCAATTGACGATGGCTGAGTCATGATCTTGCAGAGGCCATAACTTGAGCTCCAGGCGACAAAATTGCGCAAAATTTATACCGTTGGAAATATATTTCGACACATAATATGATGGTATAGGTTAGAAGGTCTGAAAGTGGCCACATTTTTCCCAAAAATTGAAATATTAATCAACTTCATTTTTAATGGGCTTGCATGAAAACTCAACTGCATGAGCTCATATCTTGAGATTTGGGTAAATTGTATATCGTTGGAAAGATAAGATGATGAAGATTACATATGCAGTGATTTACATGGATAAAAAGTTTATTATCATTTCCATAAAATTAAAACACAGTCCCCCTCTTTAAAAGGACAATTAATTAATTTTTTGAAAAATAAAAGTTATTTAAAGACTTTTATTAAAAAAAAGGAAAATGACCCATTTCAAATATTCAGATGTTAATGATATAAGTTCATTAATGAATACTTAATGATGAATTAATTAAAGAGAATGCTTCAATAAGAAAAGTGTACGGGAAATTCAAGAAAGGAAAAAACATAACTACTCAGGTAGTTAGAAGATCTATTTTTTAAAGAGAAGAAGTGCTTCATCAAGGGTTCCACAATAAAAATTATCAGAGCGGCAGGGCAGAATATTGTTGGAAAGTTGGTTTAGATTGATGGACAGTTGGTTTGGATAGTTGGTTTTCATTGATTTCAACCCTTGGAGAGTGATCTTGTAGATTGATGTCAACCCTTGGAGAAGTCTAGTAGCGAAGTCCAGTAGCACAAAGGTATGGGTAAGGGACCCGAGTTTGTTTGAGGTATAAAGACATGAAGATCAGTGAATATGCAGGTAAGACTATTCTATATGGATAGTACATGTTGTGTCATTTCTGGTGATATGTGGTACATCATGTAGTTCCTCACAATTGAGGAGATATGGCTTAGTGAAGTTGGAGAACCCTCATGATTTATCTAGAAGCCCCTAGAAGGTCAAAGAAGTCAATTATTATAGAAGCTCTTATAACAAGTTTACTAGTCAAAGTGGTTGTAACTAGGAGTTAATCATGGGTAAAGTTGTTGCAATAAGAAAGTAATTAAAAATAAATTAGTTGCAACAAGAAATGGTGAGTTTATTAATTATGGTAAAAGTAGTTGTAATAAAAAGGTTGAATAGTCAAAGTGGTTTAGACATAAATTAATTATGGGTAAAGTGGTTGCAAAGAGAAATTATTTAAATAATAAAGTGGTTGCAACAAGAAAGTAGTTAAGAGTAAATAAGTTATGATTTGACTAATTAAGGAATTGTTAGTTGCAACAAGAAAGTGGTTAGCCCTAAAAGGTGGAGAAAGGGGTAAAACAAATACAAGGAAACTTCTAGAGGAAGGCACTTTGAAAGTATAAATAAGACAACAAGGGACTCTTATTAGCACCTACCTACCTATTGAACATTATTGAATATCTATTTTGTGAAAGGTTATTTGTAGGTATACATTGAAAAATCTAAAATCTGAAAAAGCGTAGGTCTGAGGCAGTGAAGGTCTAAAGGAGAAAAAATTTCGAAGCTACAGAGAGTGAGATTGTTCCAGGGTTTATGAGGTTATTCGCGAGTTGCATAGAAGTTAGGGCACGGACATTCACAGGCCATATTGGAGGAAAGTGTGGATACCCACAAGTTGTAGAAAGGGAAAGAGTGGATCTGTAGAAAGGGCATGGAGGAAGATGCTTGTTCCAAGTTGCAAGAACTGAGGAGATACTGCGGGTATGTTTGTCATAGATCAGATGCAACAAGGATACTATAGAGATAAAGGTATGTCCATGGTTGTGTTTTAAGGTTGTATCTTAACTGTGGTGTTGTGGAGCATGCTTGAGGCATGACCTTATGTGATTTGGTATATGCCCTCTTGAATGTATGGTATCTGTTGTAGAGTATGATTTGAGGAAAATATGCTGAGGCACATTGTTGATGCACTTAGCTTGGTTTTATTGTCATATATTGTCGTGCATTGTGAGAGGAATTTGTTAGCGGTCTTGGTATATGATTGGCTTATGAATGGTACATGTTTGAGGCTATATAATAGTGAGGTCTTGGCACATGATTTGATGTAAGGATTAATGGTATTCGGTTTATGGACAATATGATGTATTGCTAGAGGCCCTTTGTTGGTTAGCTTGGAGTATGTTCTTGTGCATGATTGATGCACTTGTTGTGGTATAGGTTGGTATGTGTTTGTGATTGGTACATGTTTTGTAGAGGCATGTGTGGGTGATGGTTGTGAGTTGATGTGTGAGTAGTCTTGGTTGATGCATATCTTGGTGATATTGTGCATATGATTGAGAGGTTTCTTGGTGATTGATATTGGTAACTAGATCCGGTTTGGTCGATGAGACTATTGGTACAAATTGTTGGTACAGATTGTTTGGTAAAGGTTGTTACATGTTTCTAGTACAGGTTGATGTGACAGGTTTTACGGTGGAAGAGATAGAGACAGTGATAGATAAACTGGGAGATTTTGTGGTAGTTCACAAGTTGCAGTGAGGATAGACATGGAAATGTATGAGTTGTTGTTAATAAAGGTGTGGATACCCATGTGTTGTAGTATAGACATGTCGTGGATCTATAAGAGAGATTTGAATAAGGTTGGTACAGGTTATGATAGAGTGTTGGTACATATTGATAGTGGCAATGATTGATTTAGTGACAGTGACAGGTTGTCTACATTTGGCATTTATATTTCAGGGAGGTTGGACGGGGAAAGGAAAAGGGGTTGTAGCCTCCTTCCGGTTGGATCCGGAGAATCAGGGAGTTGGAGATTCCTTTTGGTTGGAGCTTGAGAACTAGGTGGTTGTAGCCACCTTCCGGTTGGAGCCAGAGAACTCAGGGGGTTGGAGCCAAACAATTAGGGAGTTGGAGCTTCCTTCAGGTTGGAGCCTAAGAAACTAAGGGGTTGGAGCCTCCTTCTAGTTGGAGCCAAAGAATCGGAAGTTGGTGCTTCCTTGAATGTAATTCTTTGACATATAAGAAAATAATTGTGTGGTTTTCTCCCGCACTGGGTTTCCACGTAAATATTGGTGTACTGTGTATTGTGTGGATGTGTTTATTAGTATTTGTCATGCAGTGATGTATGTTAATGTTTATGATATAATAGTATAGTGATGATGAATTGATGAACATGGTTGAATAAGTTAACAAAATGTAAATTGTGGTTAAAAGTGGTATAAATTGTTCATTACTGATTCACCCCCCCTCCCAGTAATCCAAAAAATATCATAGGAAAAAAAAGGTACAACCATGAATATAAAACCAATCTTCTGATCAATGAAGAGAGATCTTTGTCTTCTCCGCTCTTTGTCTTCTTCTACACCATTTCTCATAGCTTTATGCTTGAATCTTTGAATTGGGCACAAGGTTGATTTCTTGAATGTTCTTCTTGTATACTTACAAAAAACATTCTTATATGATCATGGAGTATTTACATCCATATGCATGATTCTTAAATATTTTGTAATGAAGAACATATTTTATGAATAAAACTCCAAAAAGAATTACTTTGAGGTTGATTTTAATTGTATCTTGTAATTTTGAGTGTTAAGTATGAGATATTTGAAATTGATCTATCAAAATATCTTTTGATCTTTGTAGTAATACTCTTTTAAAATTCCTTGAGATGATAAAATTATTCTCTCCTATTTCTTGTGAAGAAGATATGGATGCATTTATATGTGATTAAGAATATTGTGTGTGTGATGTTGATCATAAAGAAATTCTGATGATGAAGCCCTCCTTCAATATTTTCTTATTTTACAGAGATTTATTGTTGCATATAAAGATCCGATTAGGTTATATAAGAACCATTTTATTAAATAAATTCAAGTAATAAATATCTAGGTTTTTTTGCCTAAGCATTCTCATAATTCAAGATATCACAGATATATCTTTTATCCAAAGATGAGTACCACTTCTCTAAAAACACAGGGGGATGCATATCTTCATGAGGTTTCCATTTTGGTCCTGACAGATTCAAACGTCAACAAGGACTTGGATTCTATCTTCCATGGAAGATTTAAGGATATTAAATTAGATTTAATTGGAGGAGAATCATTTAACAATCACATGAGTATTAAATGAATTTTAGTTGGAGGGAAATTTTGATGTCAATTCAGACTCAAGGTATCAAATCATTTACATTGAATGTTTACAAGTAACATGAATGTGCTAAAATGTTGTGTAGAGGTTATTTTTTCATTCAATATGGGGTAACTCAAATGACCATCAATTATAGCACATGTTTGAGGAAGCAACATCTTGTTTGATTTTTGTGCACTCTAGCCTAGTGATCCCATCTCACCTTGGTTTTTTACTCTCTAATTGAGTTGTACTAGTTACCTAATTGAGTTGTACCAGTTACCCAAGAAAATTTCCCAATAAATAACAATCGCCCTCAATTCCCTCTTAATCGAATATTCCTCCCACCATACATCCATTTATGATTAAATTGCATAACTTATATTTTGGGGCACTAGACTTGATTACCATCTACTTACACATGAATAAGAAACAAATGGATTTGTTGAATGGATCCACTATTGATTATTCATATTGTTGATTAATTGGGTTGGTTGTCATTGATGTCAACCCTTGAAGAAAGTCAGGTGGAGAATTTCGGTAGCACAATGGTTTGGGTAATGGACCCAAGTTTGTTTGATGGATAATGGTATGAGTTTTGATATGTTTACAGGTAATACTATTCCAGATGGATAGTACATTTCATGCCATTTCTGGTGGTATGTGGAACATCACATAACTCCTCACGGTTAGAGAGTTATGACTATGTGAAGTAGGAGAAAGGTTTGGGTAATGGACTCAAGTTTATTTGATGGATAATTGTATGAGTTTTGATATATTTGTAGGTAATAATATTCTATATGGATAGTAGATGTCATGAAATTTCCATTAGTATGTGGAATGTCACATAACTCCTCACGATTAGGGATTTATGGCCATGTGAAGTTGGAGAACCCTCATGAGTCATCTAGAAACCCCAAAAGGTCAAAGCAGTCAAAGTGGTTTAAGAGATTTTAGAAGGTAAATAATAAAGTGAAGTGATGAATGTACTATAAGTCAAAGTGAATAAAAAATAAATTATTTAAATAATAAATTTGATGGATAAATTACTAAGTTGACAAGTGGTTAGAAGTGGGTTAACCCTAAAATAAGGAAAGTGGATTAAGATGGTTAAAAGGTAACCCCTCGAGGAAGCTACATGAAAGTATAAATAAGAGGCAAGGCTCTCTCATTTTAATTACACTTGAGCATATAGAATATCTATAGATGACTGAGGTAACCAAAGGATATCTAAGCCGAATTTCAGAGGGAAGGTGAAGCAAAGAAGGCTGAAATTCAAGGGAGGATAAATTCGTTTGATGATGCTTTGTAAGGTATGTTATTTACACGTCATCTCACCATTTTCACAATAACTTTTTTTCTAGAATGATTCAGACCGTGAAATTGGGAGGCCATTGAGGAAACATATCCAAGTAGTTGTGATACAATTTTCAGCTTGTGGGTCATTTTATTTTTGGAGTTACATGCCGTGGAAAATAGGGTTTGTGGCTAGTCCTGAAACTAGTCTAAAACAAGTGTTCCGGGTAAAAACGTCATAAATTCTTCATAAAAGATCTAAATTCAGTAAGACAAAATGTATTGGTTATAGTACATTCTTTAGTATTATGTGTGCAATTTTCAGATACATACAACAAATATTCTGTGTGGGGCATGCTCTACAAGTTCACTCTCTAGAATAAGCCAGAATTCAACAAGGTATGCCATTTTTGTTATAACTCCTTATATGAGAGGTTCCAAGTAGTGAAATCTGGAGGAATTGCATAAAATGCATTGAAGAACATTCTGTACCATTTTCAGATCTTTATTCATTACAGGTACATAGTTATGATTATTTCAAGTTAGGGTTTTTGACTAATCCAAAATTAGTCATGTGAGACTAAAGTAAAGTTTGATGAAAATGCTAGTCTCTTGTTGTTAAAGTTAAGGAAGGTTTGCAGGTATGTGATCTTATACACCAGGTCTATTACAGAGTTACAAATCATATTTGGATAATGAAATTGATGAGGGATTTTGGTTGAGGTATATGTTGGGTACATGGTTGAGACAAGTAGTTGATGAGTTGGCAAATACATGAGGTGTATAGTTGATGATGTTGGTACATATTGATGAGTAGTTGATACATGATTGGTACATAATTGGTACATGGTTGGATGCACTTTTTTATGGTACAGGTTGATTACAGGTTGTTTGGTACAGGTTAGTGCATGGTTGATGCATTTGTTTATGGTACAGGTTGATTACAGGTTGAGGTACAGGTTGATGCATGGTTTATGCATGGTTCAGGTTATTGGTATAGGTTGTTTGGTGCAGGTTTATTGGTACAGGTTTACAATAGTATATCTTGCAGTGATAGTGTGGCAGTGGTTCCATCATTCTACTTCTACGTCAGGGCGGTTGGACGGGGCAAGAATAGGTGGTTGTATCCACCTTCCGGTTGTAGCTGGAGAACTTAGGGGGTTGTAGCCTAATTCTGGTTGTAGCCATAGAATTGGGGAATTGGAGCTTCCCTCAGGTTGTAGCCTGAGAAACTAGGGGGTCAGAGCCTCCTTCCAAATGCATCTAGAAAACAAAGGAAGTTGGTGCTTCCAATGAATGTAATTCTTCAAGACATATAAGAAAAAGCATTTCGTGGTTTTTTCCCGCTTTGGGTTTCCACGTAAAAACATTGGTGTACTGTGTATGTTTATGACTTCTCATTTGTTCATTGTTTATTTACTCTGCAATTATTGGATGATGATGATACACTAATATAACACTTGCACTATATGGTTAAAAAGGATTAAATTGTTCTATTATTGATTCAGCCCCCCTCTCAGTAATCCAACACATCTATTGTCCAAAAGAACCACCTCTTATTTTTTAGCATCGTAATCATCAAAATAATTCAACATTCTCTTTCTTCCACTTCAAGGGTATGTTAGTTACTAGTAAATGTCCTTCTCTTTCACCCTTATGTTTTAGTCATTAAAATTTTCCTTCACATTTAATATAATAACTTGCACACCTTGGTTGTACACCCTATTCCATCGCAAACACCCTATTTGTGAAAGTAGAGTAGTTTCCAAGTAATTTGGTATGGAAGAGCCTTTCTTTGTAATCAAGATGTGACCCTCACTTCTCTCTTTAGTACATTCCTCATTGTCTCCTTTCATTTATAGCAATACAATACTTACATTTTTAAATTAAATTTGGTAAGAAAGGTAGTATATATCCATTTTATAGTACTGAACTTTAATATTTTTACAATGTTTAAACTTATGTTTTGATGATGATAATGGTAATGGTGGTGGTGGTTATTAATGTATATTAAAACCAACATTGATTTGCCAAATATTTAAAAGATTGTAAGGAATTAATTGGTTTGATTTAAAATTTCATTTATGTGTTTGAAAAGGTTGAAAATAAGCTTTCTAAATCACCATAGTTTTGATGAGTTATAAGATTAGGAAAGTCAATATTGTAACAAATATTTTGAAATTGAAATTCAATGTGGGTGTAAACAGGACACTTTAAGAGAAAGTGTTTTTCATTTCCAATTCTCTTTGTGTCACAAAGATGACAAATTCTATCAAACCATGACATTTTAGGAATTGTCCAACAACCTATTTCACTATGGAGCTTGTGAGAGTTTTTTATTTATTTTGGCAATGTTGATTTTATTTTTTACGCCAATTAAAATAGAGAGATAATTTTGATCTTCTTGATTAGAGTTGATCACCTCCTTATAATATCTTAATTTTCTCTTATCTCTAATTCTTTATCGCACCACAATTTCTCTTTAAATTTATATGTAAGAATATTTTTAACATTATCGTTATTATGTAGAGTGACCTATTCCTCTATACCCCAATGATTTAGCCAATACTTGGCATTTTGTACCACCCTCACTTGAGTCGCAGGTGGTTTTGACTGGATTTTGAATCAACCTTAGGAAGCCTCTTGTCTTCCATGGTGTTTATCTTATTCATGTACATTAAGTACCTAGTCATAACCATGCTCACAATAGGGGAGCGTTTCACTTCTGTGACGAGGATATGATAGGGTGTATTTCCTTTAATTTTAAGATTATAAGTTATAGAACCCTTCTGGATTTTCTTAACAATTCTCTAGAGATGTTTCAGCCCCAAACTTCACAGCCATATAAGATAACATGAGTGACTAAAGTCTCAAAGAGGATTTTCTTCTTATCCCAAAGCTAAAAATCTACTACTTTACAATTTTTTTCAAGTCCATAATAGGATTTCCACCCTCCATTTGTCCTTTCCTCGATGCTATAGTCCTATATGAGCTTGTGATGAAGATAAATTTTGAGATATGTGTATGAAGTCACTCCTTCGAGCTATTATTTTAATACACGAAATTAGAGTAAATGATCTTTTTGGATTTAATTTTCATAACCTTTTGTTTTTCATTATTTAGATGATATGCATACTAGAGAGAAAATCCTTGATAATCTTCAAAGTCTCGTCAAAATCATAGGGACTTCTCACCATGAGAAAAAGATCATCAACATAAAGAAGAAGGATGATGACTATTCCAACTAGAGATGTGTTGACACATCATGCTTCTTCCAAGAAACTCTCTAACTTGTTGATGTATATGCCAAAAAGGGTAGGGGAAATAGGAAAATATTTGTTAACTCTCGTATTACAATCAATTTATTCCAACCATCCCTTATCATTCCTAATCCCCATGAGAATCTACCATAATTATTCATATGACATGACCATGGCCCTAGATATAAACATCAACCACCTCATCATGTTGGTATGTCAACGTTAAAAATTAGAGAAACAACATATTGGCATGGGGAAATTGGAAGGAGGAGAGGGTTTCATAAGCATTCCCCTCCATGATTTAAAGATTAGTGTTTTTTCTTTAAATAAATTGAAGATATTTTATATATAAAGGGAGCTTTCCCAAGGAAAAACAACGCTCAAAATAGATACAAAAATTGGCTCAAATATGTTTGAGTCCTTTGCTATTGTCCTAATTTCATAAAGACCAGAAACCTCCTTATACATTTGAGAAGATGTGCTGCTATATAATTTGACATATTTGCTGAGCAAAAAGATGCATTTAAAATCAATAATTTAAACAATTGTTTCAATGTCAGGTGTCTCCTAGAGTTTTCCATAGTTGGGTTCATTTCCTTCAATTTCCATTGGAACCATTTCTCGATCACCTTGTGTCTCTTTAGGATTCTTTGACTATGGTTCTGTTGTAAGTTGATTGTTTGAACTTGAATTAGATTATTGGGGCATTGATATGGCTCTAAGTTGTTGGCATTCTTGCTCTGGAGTGTCCATGTACTAAAGGAGTTCCACTACGAACTACTCAAGGGCGTTGGTTGTCTACCTTTCTTTTTCCAAAGTTTTAATTCACTGCAAAAAGTTTATAATTAAATATTCAATGTCACTTACCTTGCTAATAACCTGGTTAAAATTCACTTTGCTTCCTTCGACCATGTCTTTGTACCTGTGCAGGATGCGCTTAATGTTGCTCTAGGAAGGATCCATGATGAGAGACGGAATCCTTAAATTGTAGAATGATAACTAACTGAAATTATTGTAGTTGAGGCCCCACAGAGATCATAAGAAATACCACCACCTGGAAGGAAGAAATCCTAAAGGAGCCTTGCGAACTAGAACATGATTCACTATACATATGGGGTCAAAATTCGACAAAAACCTCTGACGATAAGGATAAATTCAATCATATCCTCACAAATTACAACATAATATTATTATGTTAATGATTTTTTTTTTGTTTCCCTGATGAACGTCATACTTCCGAAAAAAAACTATATTTGTCGATATTTCGACAATGGTTCAGCTATCTACCAACAAATGTAGAGAATGCCAACTACCCGTTTGAAAACGGTTTAAGTGTCATTGACTTGGTCAACTTTGACATAGCTAACGTTCATCAGAAGATCGACAACGGTGAGTGTTTTTCGACTATTTTGTTGTAAGTGCGACAGTTATAAAATATTTGTATTCTCATTGTTTGTTGCATGATTTATTAGACTTTTTAATATGTGCTACTTGCCTCAAATCCAATTCTTGATATGCATAGCTTGGATTTTGTAATTTGAAGGTTACAAATTTTTAATATTACTTTGTCTCTTTTTCAAATACCCAAATTGGATCCCTAACCCTTAGACCCTCTTTCATTTGGGGACACAAATTGTTTCCTAGCAATTCGTATGAACATGTCTACTCAATTCCATTTAATTACTATACAATTTGTCTTGGTCTAGTTCTCTTTTATTATTTGATTTTATTACTTGCTTGTATTCAAGATTTGGAACTTAAGTGGTAAAACTCTATGGTTTTGATTTGTTGATTAATTGTTGACTACTATTATAAACATTTAAAAAATATATGACGAAAATTGATTAATTATCTAGTACATATAGGGTCAATACAATTCGATGAAATTTGTATTGTAAGAATATATTCGTATATTAATGTACTTATATTGCTTCAGTCGATTTTGTTGTAAATATAAGAAATCCCAATGCCAACATATGAAGAGAGTGAAAGGATGATTTCCATGTTAAGGGTTGCATTGGAGGCACAGGTCAGTGACGGGAAATGTTATTGCCCTTGCAATCAATATAGGGGCTTGAAAAGAAAAAGACTTGTAAGGAAAATAGTTGAAAGACATTGTTGGAGGTATGTGCATTGTTAAGGGGGGCATACATATAGTTCCATGGTAATTTAGTCATTATATATGTCTTTGTATTGATTTTATTTATAAAAATTTCTTTCGTTTTAATATTTTTTATACACACTAATGTTATTGATTGTTTGTAATTGTAAAGATAAATTCTCCTAGATGTCTATTTCCGAATAAATATCTACCAAGAAGTAGTAGAAATAAAATTGTACAAGATGTGGAAGATGCTATGGATATTGAAGATCAAGTCAATCCTATGGAAAAATATGACACCAATAATATTGTTGAGTCAGATGATGGTAGAAATAGATTGATCCAGGACATCTTTTCTCCTATCGATGAGGAAAATTTTGATGGTATTCATGATGTACATTTTCTTGAGAAGGAAGAACAACCCCTTTATGAAGGCTCAAGAACAAATATTTTCTCTGTTGTAATTCTGTTGGTGAACTTGAAGGTATTGAATGGTTTGTCAAACACTTGTCTCACACAGATCCTAAGGTACATAATATAATTCGCCACATATTATATGTAAAGGTCAACTTTATTTTTCTCTATTTTTAGTGTCAATTAATGTGTAAATTAAGGATGCAATATTTTTTATTACTATTATTTACATTAACTAGTTATTTTTTGTGTTGTGTATTGTTAGGTGAATTTTTCTTACCACCATCAAACAGTTTACCTCTCACATACCAAGAGTTGTGTGTTATTATGAAAGATATTGGAATTGGGTATCAAGCTTATTCATGCATGTTTGAATGATCATATTATATATTATGGACATTATGCATCAGAAACAAAATACTCACAGTGTCAAATTAGTAGATATCGAACCAATCAAGTAACAAAAAAGGTGCCTCACAAAGTTCTTCTTCATATTCCGATAATTCCATGTTTGGAACGAATGTTCAGGTGCCAAAGCATTGCATAGTTTATGTATTAACATGAACAATGCATAAGTGAATATGGTGTTCTTCAAATTCCTGCAAACAATTCTGCATTTAGGAACATCGAAGAAAGATGACCAATTTTTATAGAAGAACCTCGTAATGTTAGGCTTTCATTGACAACTAACGATGTCAATCCATTTGGTGAACTCAATTTTATTTACTCAGTGTAGCCTATTTTTGTTATAAACAATAACTTTCCTCCTTGGATGTCAATAAAGAGGGAGCACACAATGTTGGCAATGATTGTTTGAGGTGTTTGTTTACAAAATCGGTTTGAACATTGCATTTTGTTTGTCTTATTCATTGCATAATTACTTATATATATACAAGGCTGTAATTATGTGTATTTTCACCCAATTAGGTAAGTACCAAGTGAAATATATGAATGTATATATTGAGCCTCTTGTCGACAAGCTACTAAATTTGTGGGATTACATCACTACGTATGACATCTCTAGACCAATAGGGAAAAATAAATTTCAATTCCATGGAATAATTACATGGACAATTCACGATGCCCCAGGGATAACACATTTTTGTTGTATGTGACATATTGTTTCACTTTAATAGTATATAATTTTATGAAAATATGATGCATGCTTCTTAAATATCAATTCCTTGTTATATAAATAATATTGACATTAATCCATATATTGCAGGTCTTCAAACAAAGGGTAAATTTGCATGTCAAGTTTGTGGTCCTAGGATGAAATTGAATCGTTCAAGAATTCTAGGAAAGGAGGTATTTGATGAGTATAGACACTTTCTCCCTAATAACCATAGGTATCGAACTACATAAAAACATATTTTCAATTTTAAAGAAGAGACTGGAATAAAACCACGAAGAATGACACCTCACCTATGGAAGTTGGAATATAACAAAAATTGTCAAGGTAAGCATTTAGTCCATGTGTCATATATATTAATATTTTACAATTTTAATTTGTATTGAATTCTATTTATTGTATCTAACAATTATTGTTGTAATCTCATTAATTATTTTTCATAAATGTTGTCAAGGAATTATTGGGCTTCCTCAAGGAATGAAAAGTTACCCTATACAATTCAATAGGTTTCCCTACTATGAGAACCTACAAATAGATCATTTGTTTGATACAATGCATGTAAGGAAGAATGTAACATAAACATTGTGGAGAATCGTAGATGGAAGGAGTGACATAGAAAAATTGTCAAAATTTGTATTAACATTCAAGAATCCAATCATTCACTACAAAATGTGATTTATTCAAATAGAAATGGGCACTGAAATAGTCTTCCATGGTTAT
Organism: Picea sitchensis; assembly: GCA_010110895.2. Classification (NCBI taxonomy): domain Eukaryota; kingdom Viridiplantae; phylum Streptophyta; class Pinopsida; order Pinales; family Pinaceae; genus Picea; species Picea sitchensis. Next base: position 26,719 of record SNQJ01S0113010.1, read on the forward strand.
TTATAGAGCAAAAAAGAAATGTTGTAAAATGTGTCATTCGGAAAATTAAATTTCCCATGGGATTTGCTTCAAACATAAAGAATATATTAACGAAGAAAGGTGAATTGGTGGGGTGAAAACTCATTACTAGCATACCTTCATTAAGGTAATTATTTTGGTAGATTTCTATAATTGTAAATGTACAAGTTTTTAGTATTATAAATTGGTTTTCTTTTCAAACAAATTAATGATCCCTTTGTTGTTATAGTATGTTATACCTCTAGCTCTCCTTGACAACTTTGACAACAATGTAAAGCAAGTTATATATGATCTTGGAAAATACATGAGGTAAATATTAATGATTTATATGCAAAATCATTGTTTCTAAACTTGTCTACATTTGTTTTACTTTCAATGTATATACATTGTTGTTGAAACCTATGATTTGATTTGTTATATCATGTGTAGGTGTTTGTCATCTAAATAAATCCATAAAGAATATATAAAATATTGGAGGAGAGAAATTCCTCGGCTAATGTGTGCAATGCAAAAGTATCTACCTCCGGCATTTTTCAATGCACAAGAACACTACCTCATACACCAAATTGAGGAGATTGAAATGTGTGGGCATGTACACACAAGGTCAATGTGGATGATGGAGAGTCACTTGAATTCATTGAAGGATTTCATCCGAAAAAGAGCACATCTTGAGGGCTCTATGGTGGAGAGCTATATGGTATATCATTATTTGGTGTATATTAGTCAGTATCTTCCTAAATTAGCAACAAAAATCATGAAGGTGCCTCGGATTTGGGATGTCAATTCCATTAACAAATTAGAAGGGGAGGTCATGGTCGAGAAAGGTAGAATGAGGAAAGTGAAAGGTAATTAGAAGGTAGAGATCTATAATACTTTGCATTAATATTGATTTATATCTATATTGTACTTATTTAAGTTTTATTTAGCTTCTGCGATCAATTATTAATATTTATTATAATTAGTATTTTTTAATTTGTTTTCATAAAGTTGGTCGAGATTGGGATGCACTACATTTATACATCACAAACAATCTTGATTGGATGAAGGTATGGATATATCAATGTATACAATGTAATGGTAGGTTATCATGGGAACATGTGGCTACTTTTCTTAAAGAAGATCATCGTAATCAAGATACCAATATTACTCAGAGGGAAATTGATTTATCATATGGTTTAAAAGATAAACATACAAGCATATTATTCACCCACATCATGTTTTATTTTTTTTCCAATATATTAATCTATGTGGTGCGTTATTTTATAAAAAAAATCTTAGTATAAATATGTTTATTTATTGATAATTCATTTGTTATGTGTTGGACATATTGCAGTTAACACACCACAAGGATATGTGGTGCAATGGTCATAAATTACACATCAAAAAGTTGGATGACAAGAAGAAACCCTTTGATTGTGGGATAATTGTAGTCTTTCATGTCACTAATGTTTCCTCAAGAAGTGACAGGCATCCAACAAAATAAGAAAATAGATATTATGGGTATTTGGATGATATAATCAAGTGTGAATTTAAATCCTTTAAGTTAGTTCTATTGGAGATCAAATGGTATATGATATAGATGAATGAACATGATCCAAATAGAATTGTTATTGAGAATGCCAATGGATTTACCATGGTTAATACAAGGACATTTGAACTGAGAACAAAAACTTATGTTCTTCCAAGCCAATGTGAGAAAGTATT
>SNQJ01S0113011.1:9116-35798 GCA_010110895.2 Picea sitchensis
TGTTAATAACTAAACAAAGATTGGTCTAATGATATTAATTAAGTATTTATTAATTAATTAAAGGTTATAATTTTGATTAATTAATTAATTAATTAACTACCTATTATATTCAATAACATGGGTATAGATTTAAAAGAGTTAATAAATTATATTGTTAAAAAAAGGGTTACGTATACGGAAGGGATAAGGGGCATTAACTATGGGTAGGTAAGGAAGTAAATGGGGTGAAAGGGCGGTGAAGGAAGGATATGAGGGGAGGAGGTTTACGAAGGAGGGGGATGATTCTACGGGATTATTATTTTTCTTTGGGGGCTCTCTTGGATTTGCAAAGAGGAGAGTTGAGTTCTGGAGTCGGGAGGATTAGTTCAGGGGGCACCGGTTTGCTGGGGTTTTTTGGCATGGGGGCCAGGATATCCATATGGTATCCTGGAGCTAGGTAGTTGTCCTAGTTGGTAGGGTGGATACTCAGTTTTGGGTAGAGTTGGTCTGTGGATTCAAGTCGGGCAAGGCAGCAGCAGGAAGGTCAACAAGACAAGCAGAAAACGGAGGGTTAGCATCAAACCCAGGTATGTTAAATTACGTATTTGTTTTATTTTTGTTATGAAATCATTATTTGTTATGATAAATTTATATGCATATGTGCGTAATTTATAAGAAATTACTAGTTACTGAAATCAAGTAGAAATTATTGTTTCATCTTAAGGAATTAATGGATGTTAAATTTATTTGGCTATTACATAATCTCAGATTCCATGTAAATATAATCTCAGTTATTAATATAATATTATATCTATGCATGCAGACTAACTTAGATGAAAAGAGATTGGGGGATGAACTCCACCGAAAAAGGGAAAAGGGGGGAATATTTTAATAATATTTCCGAAAAGTGTAATGTAAATAATTATTTTATCTTAAGTTCCTAAAGGTAGGGAATGGGTCACCAAGTGGCCTAAAGATACTTCTAAAGGTGACAAGTGTCAAGTGGCTGGACTTGGTGTATTTTTGGGGAAATATTATTATGATTATGATTATTCAGAGAAGGATTGGGGGAAGAATTCATGTTTCAAGCTCTTGTGAGAAGAAGGGGGTTGGACTATATGGAAAATTCAATTATTACCTTATCCACACATAGAATCTTATAAGGAGTTGCAGGGATGTAATTGTTATAGAAAGATTTGCCTCACCCTATGAAAATTTGCTCAGAAGGCCTTTTTCCATTTCCCTATGCAGACTTGAAGTCCCTTTTTGCAGTTCCTAGAGCTAAAAATAATATTTTTCCACATATATGCACCCTAACTACTATAAAACATGCATATGCGCAGATTGCACCATTACAACCCACGTACATCTGGTTTTGTGCCCAAATTAAAAAATGGTGTTGGGTTTCCATGTCACATCATGAGATCCATGATATTTGACCTTCCATATACTGGAAACGTTCTGAATCGGCCCTTTAGATCCATTTGAAAGCTATAAATGGGCCATATCCAAGCCATGGAAAAGAGGAGAAGAATTCAACTTTGAGAGAAAATTTATTGTGGAGAAATTATTCACTTCATATTGAGTCTACATCCATTTATCCTTTTAAGTCTGAACACATTGTTCAGCCCCCAAGCTCTTTTGTACTTGATTGAGAACCTCATTGTCTCTCTTATATGAGCTTGCCTTTGGTGGAGGATTGAAGTGGTGGAGGCCCAACTGGAAGGGACTTAGTTTCTCTGTTCCGAACTGTGCCGACACAATTTTTTTTAATTCATACACTTCTATTGATTACATTTTAATAGAAATACTCTTTTCTCATCTAATTAATGTCTTGCAAATATTTGAATTGTTATTCCATGGGCATATTTGTTATGAATATTGATGGATTATCCTATTGAATGTGATAACTTTATATATAATCACCATATTATTTTGTTTCTTGGTTGTTGAGGACAAGTTGCAGGTGTATTGCTTTGAGGCAAGTGCTCAACGATGGACTTCATCGAACGTCTGGACGAGGTAGGCTCTTTATCTTGTCTTGTTAGCATATTTGCTTATATAGCATACTTGATATTAGAGTTGATTTCTACAGTCATTTCCATCTGTCGTGGTTTACCGCATGCCATAGAGAGATTTTCCTTGTAAAAGAAGTGGCGACGATACTAGGGAATAAATATTATTTTCGGGGTTTGGAGTTTTTTTCTCCTTCGATTACTCTCGTTTATATTGAGTTTCTTGTTGCTTGATTGATTGAAAGCCTGTGTTCATTTTGGGACTGAGTTTCTTAGCCTTATCCTTAACCTGGCAGTGTTTTAATACATATACGCAGGTTTTTTCCTGACAATCGCATACATAAGCACGATGTCCTTCTGCAAGAGGTGTATATATGCAGTTTTCCCCTGAACAATCATGTACGTCATTCTTGTGTGCTTGGTTTCTGAGTTTGATGTTTGTTGGGTAAGTTTTTATGGTTTTTGAGTCTTCTTAGGTCTTTGTTATGGCATTGTAGGCTCTGCCAATGTGAAATCCGCAGACTCGGTGATAATACATTTGAAAGAGTTGTCTCTAAACTAGTCTACAGGAGGGCCATATTCATCTGTGTCTTCAAATCCCACTCAGTGGGAAGATGTACATTCCATGCAATCGTCGACCGACCCAAATGGTAACCAACAACTAGGCGGGAATAAGAAGAAAGGACGTAATAATAATCGCAAGGGTGGGAAGAATAATAATAAACCCAAGGACAATGGTAATAATGAGAAGACAAATAATAATTCTAGAGAGGGAAAGAAATAAAGGCGTAAGGTGAAATTTCCCTATAATCTTTATATAGACGATAATCTTACTCATTTATTCCCCAAACTTGATGAAGCTGCAAGGCTCTTATCTTTTTCATCCACCGTGCTGACGAATCCTTTCCCACATAACCAACATATGGCCTTGAGCTCCTCAAATGCTAGAAATGTGGTCGGTGGAATTCAAAACCCACCGACACAAGACGGTGACCATTTGTGCATCAATATGGTCAATTCTCAAGTTAATGTAGCCACCCAGTCTTGCGATTACAGTTCCTCACAGACAGTACCTGGTCTATAATGTCCTTCTCCTCCTCTGGAGACTACTTTGCAGATCAAAAAACCAGAGCCACCACCTCGTATTCCGAAAGGATTAATCAAGTGCTCTACCCACAATCCAAATGCTAGAGCCACCCAGAATTACTCTATTGTTGAGGACCTGGGTCAAACCCTTGTCCGATGTCGGCTCTAGAGGTACTCCAGACGTGTCCTTCACAGAGGAATGCCTTTCTATATGATTTAGGAGCTCTAGATGCCAATGACTCGAAAGTTATCAAGTTTGACATCATGGATGTGAAGCCTCACTTGCCTTACCATGTGGCATTACAAATCCACGTGGGGTACTCAAAGTATACCATCAAACGTGCAGTTATTGATGAAGGAACTACTACATGTGTGATGTCCCTGATATTTTGGAAAGCTCTTGGCTCTCTGACTCTTTCTCAATTGCTGAACATGTTGACTGCTTTTGACGGTTGTTCCTTCCACCCTCACAATTTTATTCCTACCTTTCCAATCTAGTTAGGTGGGAAGACGGTAGAGGTGGATGTCGAGTTGGTTGATGCACCCCTCGATTATAACTTATTACTAAGACATAATTGGACTTATGCTATGACTCCCATCGTATCGTCCGTCTTTTGTACTCTTTGTTTTCCTCACGATGGGAAGATTGTCACGATCGACCAATTATCCTTTGCGTATGCTAGCCCCAATGCATATGTTGGACCGTCAATCCCCATGGTCGAAAATTCTCAACTGACAACTGAGAATATCGGTGTCGGAATGTATTCATCCCTTATGGGTACCTTCGACTTCATGGCACCGATTCACCATGTTTACGCCATGTCGAGTAGGCACGTTTTGTCAGAGAGGTCCGTTCCTTTCCAAACTTCCTATTTTAATAATCCTTGGATCCTACCTTCCTCGACTTTGTCTTGTGAAGGTCAGTCACATGATGGAATGGCCATGCCACTATTGACACCAGATATTGCATATCAAGTTGTTCTTGACTCTTCCACCGATCCCAATCCTATTACCTCACCAACGGACGAGGAGGATCCTGTTCTTAAGCCCGTGTGGGCCACTTCGTTGTCTTGTTCACATGACTACCTTGATGAGACTTTTCCCTCAGACAAAGCCATCATCAAAGCCATGAATGGTTCTAAAAAACCTTGGGATGATATGCATCATCGCTCTTATTTTCTCCCAGAGCTTGCTAGAATCGAGCAAGATGAATTTCGATCTACTTTGAGTGAGATAGTCGGTCACACCGTAGCTCCACTTGATATGCATGAAATTTATGCTGAAGGAAATATGGCGAGTATCTCTCCTATCGTCACAATCGATATCTCTTGTACCCTTGGCAATATTGAAAATGTACATATCGGTGTAGATTGTTCGCCAGAAGAAATCTTGATCTACACTGAACTCTTCAAGGAATTTCAAGATGTATTTGCTTGGTCGTATGAAGAGATGCCAGGAATCGACCCTCGAATTGTCGAGAATGATATTAGAACTTATCTGGATGCTAAGCCTGTTCGACAACGTCTTAGAACTATCAATCCCCGGAAGTCCCCTGCTATTAAGGCAGAGGTAGAGAAACTACTTAATGTTGGCTTTATCTACCTGGTTCCCTTGATTGAATGGGTATCCAATTATGTTCCTGTGAATAAGAAGCAAGGAACCATCCGTGTATGCATGGAATTTCATGACCTGAACAAATCCTGTCCTAAAGACAACTTCCCAACACCTTTCATCGATCAGATTCTTGATGAGTGTGCGGGAAGCGAAGTGTTTTATTTCATGGATGGATTTTCAGGGTATAACCAAATTCAAATTAAACCCGAGGATCAACACAAGATGGCATTATTTTGTCCTTGGGGTACTTTCGCATACCAAAAGATGCCTTTTAGCCTTAAAAATGTCGGAGAAACCTTCCAACGTGCTATGACCTTCACATTCCATGATCTTAAGAATATAGTCGAAGCTTATCTTGACGATCTTGTTGCTCAGTCTCGTAAGAGAGTGGATCACTCTAAGCACCTTTGGCTAGGTTTTGAAAGATGTCATTATTATAGAATCCGGTTAAACCCTCACAAGTGCATCTTTTGCGTTAGTTCTGGATGTCTTTTGGTATTTTTAGTGTCTGAGACCGGGATCATGGTAGATCTATTGAAGGTTGAGGCAATACTTTGGGTGCCTCCCCCGTGCACTATTCGACAACTTCAAGGTTTACAGGAAAAATCTAACTTATACGTCGGTTCATAGTAAACTATGTCAATATTACTAAAGGTTTCATGCATCTTTTGAAGAAGGACACCCCTTTTATCTGGGATGAGTGAGTGCAGGAGTCCTTCGATGCTTTCAAGAAAGCCCTGGTATCAATGCCTCTGCTTAAGTCTCCTGACTAAAATAGGGATTACTTGATTTATGTCACCGCATTCAAAGAGATGATTGGTATGGTTTTGGTTCAAGAGGATGATGATCTCTACAAGAACATCATCTACTATCTTAATTGAAACCTAGTCGGTCCTGAGCTCAATTATTCTCGCGTTGAAAAGATAGTTTTGGTTGTCGTTCACGCAGTCCAACGTTTATGCCATTATATATTTCTTTGCAAGACTATTGTGGTTTCCGATGTCAATCCATTTCAATACGTCCTTACCAGGCGTATCATAGGGGGGAAATATAATAAATGGATTGTCATTTTACAAGAGTTTGATCTCAATTTCGCTTCTACAAAATCCAAGAAATCACTAGTCTTTGCGGAGATAATATCCAACTTCCCATGATTAGATGAGGATGTTATCCATGTTGATTCATTTGTGGGCGAACACATTTTCCTTGTCTCATCATCCGACCCCTACTATGGAGACATTGTTCTCTATATTCAAACTTTGAAGTTTCCTCAGCATCTCTCACGAGATGATCGACGACAGGTATGATACCAAGATAAGAATTACATTATCGTCGGTGACACTTTGTATCTCTAAGGAATAGATAATATCCTACGTTGTTGTTTAACTCACGAGGAAGTCGATTCAGTTATAAACGATTACCACAGTGGGGCTTGTGGTGGTCATCTAACCGGGCTTGCGACAAACCAAAAAATTTTGCGAGCCACTTATTTCTAGCCATCTATCTTTAAATATTGCGTTGAAGTGGTTAAGAAGTGTCACCTTTTCCAGGTGTTCACTCGAAAAATGCACTTGCATCCAACCCCTCTTCACCTAGTCATTACCGTCGGTCCCTTCACCAAGTGGGGGGTATACTTCGTGGATTGCAACCCAACTTTGGCTAGGGGGAATCAAAACATTATCGTGGTCATAGACTACTTTACTAAGTGGGTCGAGGCCATGCCTATAGTTAAATATGATGGGAAGATTGTCACCTTCTTTGTATTCAATCAAATTATCGCCAGGTTCGGTATCCCGAGTGAGATTTTCACTGATCATGGTAGTCACTTTAAGAATGAAATGATGGAAGAGCTAGCATCCAAGCTAGGGTTTAAGCATGGTCATTCTACCCCTTACTACCCCTGGGAAAATGGACAGGTAGAGGCTGTCAACAAGTCTCTCAAGACCATTTTGCAGAAAACTACCAGCCAGAGTAAATCTGACTGACATATTATGCTATATCTCACACTATGGGCATACTGAACCTCAGTCAAGACTGCCACCAGATTTTCTCCTTTCCAGTTAGTACATGCTGTGGATTTGATATTACCTATTGAATGTGAAATCCCTTCTCTTAAATTGGCAGTCGCGCTCCTCCCTGACACTTCTGATCTCGAGCAACGCCTCGTACACTTAGATAGTCTTGACGAGCAGTGTCGAGATGCCTATACGGCTATTGAGGTGAACAAAAGATGTGTCAAGGTCCAATATGATAATTCTGTCTATCCTCAGTTGTACGCTGAGGGTGACTTGGTCCTTTTATATGATCAAGTGAAAGAACCGCTAGGGGCAGACAATTTCAAACCCATGTGGCATGGTCCCTATATTGCGCGACGTGTCTTAGAAAAAGGATCCTATGAGTTAGAAGATTATAAATGGAATATGTTGGCCGAGCCTAGGAATGGGCTCTACTTGAAAACATATTACGCTTGAGCCCCAATCTTGCGCATAACTCTTTGTATACTAATGTAATTTAGTGTATATATTTTTCCCCTTACTTTTTGTCTCCAGCTTGCTTATTGAGTTTTCCCTTGGTTGGAAGATGTCAACGGAGTCTTTGGTATACTTAGGATTCACAGATGGAGCTAGTCATCATACACAGAACTTGGCTTCTACCACTTGGGTGGTTTAATCACCCGAGGTTCTACTAGTGTCTTCAGGTGGCGTATGCCTAGGGCCATCCACGAATAATGTGGTCGAATATATCGTCGTTATAGAAATTTTGCACGATGCTATTTCACATGGTATTCTCTCTTTAGAGGTTCACCTGGATTCCTAGGTAGTAGTATGTCAGTTGAACAATAGTTACCGCATGCGTGATCCTACTTTACTCTGACGATTTCTATGGGTATGTATTTTAGAATGACAGTTTGATTTTATTACTTATCATCACATACCTAGGAGTTCTAATTATGTATCCAATGCTTATGATAATTTCGTTTTAGATTTGTATTTGTCACATAACTAAGGCAAAGAAAACCATCTCATCAATGTACACATTGTAATATAAGTAAAGTCAAAGAACCCTGTTTTATATATATTTCAAAAAATATGATGTTTATAGTACAAAATTGGGGCCAACACCCTCAATACACATATATAGCCGATAATACAAAATCCATGACATCTATGCTTGTGACGCTAGATGTGTGTCATGATAACAAACTACAGTGTTTGTGAGATTTTGAAAGAGTCGCACCCAAGCTTTGGGTACACCAACCACTTTCCGCTACATGGCCTCCGACAGATCCTCTACCTGAACTATCGAAATCCTATGTGTCAAACGAGACAGGTTTCCCTGCATGTTTTGAAGGATTCTCTCTACTTCTCCTCCCACCACCTCATCTCCCCGATAAATCTGATAATGTCATGGAAGATCGTCCAACCATCGTGGACCTACGTCTATGTCACACAAGTGTCTAGTTAGTACATAAGCATCAACCAAAAATATTTTTGTTTTACTATACAAAAATACAAAAAAATGAAATATTTAAAAACATTGACATACCTATGTCCCCATAGGCAGTCCCTGGTGGCAGTGGCATGCCAGGGTCTCCTCTGAAGTTGATCCCTACATAGGGGTAGTCATCCATAGCAATGACCTGTCGCCTCCACTAATAAAAGAAATCATCATTGTAGGGTGTGGGAACCCTACCTCCCCCCTGCCGTCTCATTACCTCGGTCCACTGTGCCATGATTGGATCACAAGGTCCTCTAGGAATGATCTTGACTTTAGGTTCCAAACCTAGAACCCGCTCGAAGAAAAAGCTACACAATATAGAGGCAAACCAGAAGTGTCTCTTGTCATTCTATTTTCACTCTGTCAACTGGCTCTTCATATTATCCAGTAGTGAGGCACACCAATCATACACCGTGGGTCTCAAACACTCTATAGAATAAAACATGAACAGCCTCAATGCCTGGTGCAACGAATTTGATCCTGTGATCCTGGTCAAAACAAGGACAACAATCTTGAGGCTGAGATTGTTTATCTCGGATGGGGAGTTGACTCCCGACCTTCTCAGTCCCTACTATATAGTGAGCATCTATGTACTCCTATTTCATCACATCGCTCCCAGATCCCTGATCTTTGAGGTTCACCACCTCATCCCGACGCGATAACCCAATCAAGAAGTATATATCCTCGACTTTAATCCTCAATGGTTTCCCATCGAGGTTGAAGCTCTCATTGTTAGGATCCCAGTAATCCACGAGCAACTCAAGAAACCTCACCTTGGCCCTCATCACTTTGAGTGCCCAAAATTTGTACAACCTACATCTTTTCAAGGCCATTTGGGCCCCCAGATCTCTTTCCACAGCAGCATCTACCTCCTCATGTTCCCTTTCCCTCCATTCTAGCACCATCCTGCCAGAGAAACATCAATTTTTGAGTTAGCAACCATAAAAAACCTTGTTTACGGACTTGCATGTGGACTGCAACATTAACAGGCACATATAGGGCTGAGTACACACGATCTATATTTTACACAGTCACATATAACCTCACGTATACGCGACCCGATGAATGGTAGACCACATACACCGAAATAACCAATTTGCGCCTTAACTAACTCAAATTTTGAAACCTAAATTAAAAATGTAATCCACTAGAAAGGAATAGGAAGGGAAGAGGAATTACCTGGTCTAAACGGTCTCTGATTCTTCCACTCGATGCTTCCGCAATCACCAATTGAAGATTGAAGGTAATTTGGTCTAATTTTCACTATTTGGGTAAAAAGTCAAAATGACATAGTAAAATTTGGTTTTTGTTACTATTTATAGCAATTTTTACCCACTTTCTATAGTTTTGAATTGTTTTTTAGCGTTGAATTGAGTTGTTACTATTTATAGCAGTGGATTGAGTTGGTTTTTTTAGTTTTCGCCAGGGATTCTTGCGGTTTTTAGCATTATGTTGATCATTCGTAACTACGGACAGGTATTTTCGATAGCCAACATATAGGATAGGTATCCATTCCATCATGCACATTTGCATTGTCCTATAACTGTCACTCATATGCCTTAGGTATGAACCCATTTGGTGCGACACGGAACTGTCCATCTACTATAAGAAGTGTCATTATCAAGTGGTAGAGAATTACCAAACATGGGTACCCTAGTTAGATCCTCTGCTCCATTTGGTGCCCATGCCGATATTTTTTACGTAGGACCGGGAGTCCCTTATAGATAATACATGCCTTTATGCTGATCCTCATTTCTCACTCATAAACACGTTGACCCATACCTATAGGACTCCCAACCTAGTTTGATTTAAGCGCTTTTCCGACTCATTTTCAAAAAACAAAAAGATTGTCGAGAGAAATTATCTCTTTCACACTCGTAAATTGGATTCAAAAGGACATCTATTTGGTACAAGTTTATCCCTTTTTCACACCAAGTAGACTAAGATTACGAAAAAGGACATTTTTTGGCATTAATTTGTGATTGCATCTCATGCCCTTGCTTGCAGTATTCAGCCTATAGCCGGTTCTCGCTTTGCGTTATAAACCATTTGCCTCAACAGTTTGGCATCCTCAACCAAGTAGAGCCTCATTTATATCCTTCGCAATTTGACACCCTTGTTGGCCCTCAACCAAGTTTTGGAGAACTTTGTTCATGTCTGACCATTTTTGGGAGTTCGACATGCTAGTCGAAGGTGTAGTGCCTGACGAAGTGGAGATCGTGGGATCTTGCCACCTTTTGTGGACTTTTTTGGGTTTTGGGTTTATGTAACGGGTATGGGATGTCGGCCCATGGGTTTTACCCATGTTTAGGCCTATTTTGTAATGTATAAATAGATATCTAGGCGATGTAAGAAGTAGTTCAATCTATGTGATCGAAGTTCTCATTGGCTTTGTGCATATTGTGTTAAGGCTTGCAGAGCTAAGTGCAAGTGTTTGTAAGTGCTTTGTGTGCAAACTGTGTAAGGCTTTGTGTTGTGTCAAGCTCGGGGAAGGAGGATCTAGCGGAGTGTACGTAGATCTCCTGTCCTATGCGGAGTTGGTTTTGATGCTTTGTGCATGTAAGAATATTGATAGGAGATAATAAATAAGAAGAAGAGTTGGTGGACGTAGGCCCATGCTGGGGGTGAACCACACATATCCTATGTTATGCTTGCTTAGTGCAATGTGTGAATGATGTGATTTATGCTTAGTTTTGTTAGCTTTATGTATGTTAGCTAGATCTATGAATGCTTAGTGCTCTATTTATGTGAATGAATGTTAGATTTGATCTATTTCTATTTGCTAAGTGCTTGGATATGTTAGATCTTGTTGAGTACTGCGTTGTTCTGTAACTAGGGTTTTAACCTGTGATGTGAATGAGGATTCAATACTAATGAATGTTAATTGTTGAGTGCTCTGTTAATTATTGTGATCATAGATCTGAGTCCCAGCCAGGTTGTAGACACTTGAGTACTGCGACCACCCCTACCTCTAGCTTGGGTGAGACTTCATTTGCTTCACAGGTGTTGCCGAAAGGGCCGATAGTTAGGGTTTTTCTGGTGCATTGTTGAAGCATTGAACCCTGGGTCTGCCCCTGTGCCAACAAATGGGTGGTCACCACAGTGGAACAACACTTGGAAGGACCTATCACCGAAACAATTATTCAAGAGTTTGTCAAGCAGGAGGCTCTGGCGAAGCAACAGGTCGAAGCAGCTTGATCCAAACTCAAGACATTTGAAGCAAGATTGCCTAGATCATAGTGACTCGGGACGAGTCATAGGTGAGTGTTGGGGGTCTTTTGGCCCTCGACCAAGTTTTGGAGAACTTTGGTCATGTCTGACCATTTTTGGGACTTTGACATGCTGGTCAAAGGCGTAGTGCTCGATGAAGCGGAGATCATGGGATCTCGCCACCTTTTGTGTACCTTTTTTTGTTTGGGTTTATGTAACGAGTATGGGATGTCAACCCATGGGTTTTACCCATGTTTAGGCCCATTTTGTAATGTATAAATAGATAGCTAGGTGATGTAAGAAGTAGTTCGATCTATGTGATCGAAGTTCTTGTTGGATTTGTGCATATTGTGTTAAGGCTTGCAGAGCTAAGTGCAAGCATTTGTAAGTGCTTTGTGTGCAGACTATGTAAGGATTTGTGTTGTTTAAAGCTCGGGGAAGGAGGATCTGGTGGAGTGCGCGTAGATCTCTTGTCCTATGCAGAGTTGGTTTTGATGCTCTATGCATGTAAGAAGATTGACAAAAGATAATAAAGAAGAAGAAGAGTTGGTGGACGTAGACCCACACTGGGGGTGAACAACATATATCCTGTGTTATGGTTTCTTTGTGCAATGTGTGAATGATGTGATTTATGCTTAGTGTTGTTATCTTTATGTATGTTAGCTAGATCTATGAATGCTTAGTCCTTTGTTTATGTGAATGAATGTTAGATCTAATCTATTTCTATGTGCTAAGTGCTTGGATGTGTTAGATCTTGTTGAGTACTGTGTTGTTATATAACTAGGGTTTTAACCTGCGATGTGAATGAGGATTGAATACTAATGAATGGTAATTGTTGAGTGCTCTGTTAAGTATTGTGATCACATATCTGATTCCTAGCTAGGTTGTAGACACTTGAGTACCGCAACCACCCCTTTCTCTACCTCAGGTGAGACTTCATCTACTTCGTAGTTGTTGTCGAAAGGGACGGTAGTTAGGGTTGTTTTGGTGCATTTGAAGCTTTGAACCCCGAGTCTGCCCCTATGCCAACAACCCTATACCAAAGAGGGAACATTCCCCTGAGTGTCCATCTCCCGCATGCACCTCCTTGCATTGAGCATAGGTATGTTCCACTGCTGGAACTAGTTTTTCTTACTTGCAGCACTCATTTCCTCCTATGTATCATAGAATTCATTTGACTATGAAAAAACAAAAAAAGACAGCCAAGAAGGGAGTATTATCTTATATTGGCAACATTTGTGTCACCTTTGAATAGAGCACAAAGTTATTGAGTCCACTTGTCATCATAATTTTGGGTTTAGCATGGCCTTAGGAAGTTGAGCTCGTTACAAAGAGTTTTCTCCACCGACTGGTTACTCTTCCAGTCTCAATGGAGAGTTTGATTGATGCCTCCTGCATCTCATGGTTTCATCATTGATTCTATGCTTCCAGAGGCTTCCATATGTCTCATGCTCTTGTTCAAAGGATGTCTGTCAACTTGTGTCGGTCATTCCTCATAAATCTAGACTTTTCATGTCAGCCATACTCTCAGTTTGTCTCAGAATCACATGATGTTGTAGTTCTATCATGCACCCTAGCCCTACTTTCCTCATTGGTAGGTAACCTTGAACCCAATAGTCAACATTTCATCATTAGTCATTGACTGGGTGGTTTCCCTTTTGTTCGACGGCAAGACATCTATTCACACATTGGGATTCGTGAAGTGTCTTGGATGCCATTAGCCTTATTAGTGGTTTCCTCACCTTTGTCAGCAGTTTTCCTCATTGGCTGCTATTCATAGGGTATTTTTCATGTACTTCTTGCACTTGGCACATGCGAAAGACGCACAAGGTCCTTGGTTCATGAACATGTTCTTCATCCGATTTCCTCCAAATCATGAAGCTCCTGCTTTGTACCTCGTGTTGAATGATGAGATATGCCTTAATGCTCTCCTTTCAGTGGGTCTCCTTCCATCGACTTCATCTCATCTATTTTGGAAACGAGACCTAGATTCCTATGAGTACCTTGAGGCTTGCAGTCATTAGTGGCAGGTTCTCTCGCCATCGACAGTTGGGAATACATCAATGTCTCCTGATCGATGGATTCTTCAAGTGTTTGACCCTGACTCCTTTATTCATACTTGTAAGAATGTACTCAGTGCCTTGATACCTACTTTCATCATCGGTAGGTTGTCTCGTGTTTGTTAACGGTATACCTCAATGACCAGTAATCAAACGATGTCTCATTATGTTCAACCTGAACTCCTTCATTCACATGATGTAGACTTTCACCTTTGGAAAATTGTGTAGAAGATTTGAAGACATCAGTATGTGGCCACAACTTTCCTGATTTGTTGCTTCTTTTTTATTGGACCAGTACCTATATGACTTCAGCAATCATGGGAGATTAGATTGTACTCCATTGTATACATATATCTTCATATTTATTTTGAGACTGGTTCTACTGGGCCTTGTTCGTGACTATGACAACCTTTGGCATGTAACCGCACTTGTATTTTCCTATTCATGGCCACAGACAATTTTTTGGTATATTTTCACATGGATCTGCAGTGTAATTCAAATTGGCAACCATGTATGCAAAGTCAGTGCAGATTGTAATGAACAACTAGTTCTTCCAGCTGGTTCCTCATCACTCCACTTCTGGGTTTTTATAATGTATTTCAGCCATTGCAGATACTCCTCTGACCTCACACATTAGGGGGCATCTGTTATAGCAATATTTGCCTCACCCTATGCAATCTTGCACAGAGGGCCTTTTTCCATTTCCCCATGCAGACTTTTCATCCCTTTTTTCAAATCCCAGAGCTAAAAATACATTTTTTCCACATATATGCACCTTGCTTACTATACAACATGCGTATACACAGGTTGCACCACTACAACCCATGTACATCGGGAAATGTGCCCATAAATGAAAAATGGTGTCAGGTTTCCATGTCAGACAGGAGATCAATGATCCTTGGCCTTCCATATACTGGAAACGTTCTGACTCGACCCTTTAGTTCCATTTGAAGGCTATAAATGGGCCAATTCTGAGCTATGGAAAAGAGGAGAAAGAATTCAACTTTGAGAGCAAAGTTACTCTGGAGGAATTATTCACTTCACATTGAGTTTTCATCCCTTTATCCTTTAAGTCTGAACACAGTGTTCAACCCCCAAGCTCTTCCCTTATTGAGTGAGAACTCCATTGTCTCTCTTACATGAGATTGCCTTTGATGGAGGATTGAAGTGGTGGAGGCCCAACTGGAAGGAACTTAGTTTCTCGGTTCCGAACCATGCTGACAAGGAAGTCTGTAACTTTTTCACTTCTTTTGATCATATCTTAATAGAAATACTCTTTTCTTGTCCAATTGATATCTTGCAAATATTTGAATTATTATTCCATGGGTGTATTTGTTATGAATATTAATGGATTATGTTATCGAATGTGCTAACATCATATATTATCACCATATGCTTTCTTTGCTTGGTTTTTGAGGACTAGTTGCAGGTATATTTCTTTGGGTCAAGTGATCAATAGTGGACTTCATTGAACGTCTAGATGAGGTAGGCCTTTTATCTTGTCTTTCTAGCATATTTGTTTATATAGCATACTTGAGAATAGAGTTGATTTCTGTAGTCATTTCCTTCTATTTTGGTTTTCCCCTAGTAACATATATAAATTAAGAGTATATGTCAAGGAAAAAATAAATTTAAAAAAGTCAACAATATTATTTTTTTCAAAAATATATATTTTTGGAATCTACATAATAAAAAATATATGTGTATGTAGTTTCATCTATGATGAAATTGTGTAGGCTATTTAAAAATAATGTAAAAATGGAGATATCGAAAAGGATTCAAACAAATGAATTTTTTTTTGTTTCTACGACCTAAAACGTCAAAGTTATCAAGATGAAGAACCCATGTTAGAAAACAAGTAGCTAAAATTTTTCAATCCTGCCAAGAAATTTCAAATTTCTAGAAATTTGCACATGTTCTTTTCATTGTGAACCATTTAAAGAAATATAATTCTACTACTCTTGAACCTTCTACAAAATATAATCTTCAACACTATAAAATTCCTCTAATTCCTATAGACCTAGTTCCCTCCCCAAACCATACTCAAATCCTCCAAACCCATGCATATTGTGAAAAACATGCTAATGGCACTCGTAATCCACTTAGAGGCTAAATTTCCCCTATACATACATGTGTGATGGTTTGAGGCCTTGGTCATGGATCCTTAGCCTTGTAATCTTAATTTAAGGCCCAAATCCCATAAATTCCCCACACCCGCCAACCCACCCTTGAGAAAAAAAACATGATAAAGGCCTTGAGAACCATTCATTGTACATGAATCCTCCTAATGCTTCCCACATCACACCCAATGAACAATTATAGATGGCTTGTTTGGTGGTTTGAGGCCTCATTCATGGCACTTGATCTCGAGAATCATGATTTTTTTCCTAACACCATTATCCCCCCCCAACAACCATGATAAATGCCTAAGATCCATTCCTAGTGTCTAAAACATACTAATGGCATTCATACTCCTAATTGAAATCCAAATGTCCCCTTATAGAGGTGTTATGTGGTGGTTCAAGGATTACTTCACAATGCTTAATCTCTAAAAGATTCAAATAGTGCCTACGTAACTTATGTTCCTTCTTGAATATGGTTAAGGCCTTGAGTCTCATAGGTGGTGCACAAAACCTCCTAAATATCAAGGAAAATTTCAAGGGACAAATTTATCCCATGGGCTAATTTTTCATGTTTTTTTGCAAAAACGATTCACCAATTTCCTTTCTTTTTTTTCTAAAATGATTCATCCAAATCCTATAGGGTAAAAATATTTTACTCTGAAATTCTCCCAAGTTTTCTAGAAACTACAAAAAATCCTTAGAAATTTGAATATTTTAACAAAAGTATCACCAAACATTTTATGGTTTCCATTTTAAGAATTAAAAGGATTTGCCAAGGTTTCTACACTAAGAGATAAGTATGGATCCTTAAATTTTCCTTACAAATATTGATAGTGTTAATATCTAACCTAGGGGCATAAAATCCATTAGAGAGGATTTGAGTGGTGTTTCTAGGCCTCATTCATGGTGTTTGAGCCCATTACGATTCATTTATGTCTTGAGGCCCTTAGTTTTCTTCCCCAACCATGATAGTAGTCTTGAGACCCATTCTTGTTGCACAAACCATACTAATGGCACCCATATTCATAGTGGGAGCCCAAGGATTTCCTATAGAAGTCATGTTTAGTGGTTTGAGGACTCCTTCATAATGGTTTAACCCAAGAATATTCATACAATTTTTTCTAGAAATTTGCTGAGTACATTATTCATCAAGCAAATAAAAGTGGCAGGGGTATTGGTTAACCCAACTGACACCACCACAAATTCGTAGTGACCATACCTCATCCTCAAGGCTATTTTGTGGATGTCTTCATCCTTAATCTAGACTTGATGGTAGCCCGATCTTAGGTTGATCTTTGAGAATATGGATGCACCTCCCAATTGGTCGAACAATAAGGATGATTTTAAGGATGAAAATTTATTTTAAAATGTAGAAACCTTGGCGAATCTTACTAATATTTCTTATGACAACTATAAATGTTTGGCGATATTTTTGTAAAATTATTCAAATTTATAAGGATTTTATATAGTTTGTATAAAATTTTGGCGATTTTTAAGGTAAAATAATTTTATCCTATAGAATTTGGGCGAATTATTTTTAGAATAGAGAATCTTTTTTTGGGAAAAACCTTGGAAAATTAGCCCACAAGCGAAATTTAGCCCCTAGAATCATTCTTGTCAAAAAGGTCATCGATTCTTGGTAAGGGGTACTTGTTATTTATGGTTTCCTTATTGAGTTGTCTGTAATCTATGCACAGTCGGAGTGTGACATCTTTCATTTTCACAAACAGGATGGGCTCTCCCCATGGAGATACATTGGGTCGAATGTAGCCTTTGTCCAAGATCTCCTTTAGCTATAGCTTGAGCTCAACAAGCTCTGGTGTGCTCATTTTGTATGGTGTTCTAGATGATGGTACCACTCCCGGTGTAAGTTCTATTGAGAAGTCAATATCCCTTCTCGGAGGTAGACCTGGTACTTCTTTTGGGAATACGTCCTTGTATTCTCTTAATATGGGGTGGTCCTCTAGGTTTGGTTTGTCATTTTCAACGGATTCCAACACCTGTATTGCATATAAGGAACACCCTTTTGTGCAATAATTTTTCATTTGAAGGGTCGATATTTTTCTCACTGAGACAGGCTTCTGAATCCCTTGGAGGGTCATCTTTCTCCCTTCTTCATTTACACATTCTAAAGTTTTATGATAACAATCCATTTTAGTTTTATGAGCAACCAACTAGTCCATACCAATCAACAAGTCATAATATCCCAAGGGAAGTATGTTAAGGGCCACTCGGGTGGGAAATCCACCTATGATGAATTGGCAGGCTGGTATAGCCTCTGCCACCTTTCTTTTGGTCCCAGTGGCTAGTTGTACCAACCATGGTTTAACATGTCTAATTGGTTGCACTTTACACTTTGGTCCCAGGGGCCTCTGATATGATAGGGTCCATAGATGTTAAAAAAGTTGAGAGGTTCTTCCAAATCCGCCGAGATGACTGTTATACAAAGTCTAGAATCAAAGCTCTGGGAGTTGATGACTTTTATAGAGTGTGAGTTCCATCTAATATCCAGTCTTCCTGACCTTCCAAGAGAGTCTAGAGTTATAAACTTCTAGTCTAGGAGTAAGGAGGAGAGTTTGGAGGTTACTTCATCTCCTTCCCCCAAAGTTCCCTGTAGGATAAGGATATCAGGGTGTTCTAAAAGAATCACCCTTTTAAGGGCTGGTCTTTTAAGGGGCCTAGTCAATCCCCTACAGTTAAAAGAATGACATTTCATCAAGGCCCCTTTCCTAGGGCTCGCCTTTCTCTAAGAACCCTTTCTATAAAGACCTGTTTCCCTGCCAGAAGGTCGATCTTGGCTTTCTTTTGTGCCTTCGATATGAAATATTTTCTTCCTCTTTCGATTTTCTCCACTGGGGGTTGATCCATGGCTAAGCCCTCCGAAGGATCTTTTCTCAAAGATCTTAAATAGTAGCACCCGGTGGAAGTGGCTGAAGAGGATGACGAAGAGTCTTCTTCGACAAGTGCAGAAAGCAGAGACAAGGGAGGAACAGATGAAGAGGAGAGAAGAGTGGTTGGAGGGCAGGGAGGGAGCAAGGAAGATAATGAAGGAAGGGGGGAGACTATTGAGAGGGAAGGGAGGGGGGAGGGGAGGGGTTCTCAACCACTCTAAACCATTTAATGATAAATTGTTTATTAATACAGTAATGGAGTGATGAGGGTTAGAGGAGATACCCGTAGCGGAAAGAGAGGATGTTCCCATCATGGTTAGGCTTCGAGGATTAGGTCGTAGTGGTAGAATATCTGAGCAGGGGGCTACTCGCTCCAAAGACGTGTCCTCCGAAATAAAATCTGTTTGACATCCTTGGTCCTTCTGTGAGTCAACGAAGGAAGGAATAGTAGAAGACATGTTTTGTGAACTTCCTTTTCCCCCAATGTATGTTGTTCCTCTAGTTCTTGAAGAAATATTACAACTCTTAATCAGATGGCCATACTCGTGACACCTTCTATACCTGAAAGGTATATTTTTGTAATCCAATTTCTAAATATAGTTGTAGCCTCCCCAACTGAGATCAAACTCTTCGCCAAGAATTTCCCTGATGTTTAAATTGACCAAAATTCTTGCTAACTTCCTTTGTTTTGATTCTTCGAAGGTCATGTCCGCATCCAAGAAGTCTCCTAAGAAGTTTCCAATTTTTTTGAAATGCTCAAAGGTCTAGAGATGGAAAGGAAGTGCAGGTAGTCTTACCCAAAACAGAATTTTATCAAACCATTTTGTACTTGCATCAAACAGCGGGCTCCAGGGTTTGAGTAGAAGAGGAGAGTTGTTAATGCTCCAAGTTTTCCCCAACACCCACTTTGAGAGCTTAGAGTTTTGGAAGGTGAAAGCATACCAATTCATGTTTAACTCCACAAGCTCCGGAAGATATCCAAGGTCTTACTTCCAAGCATTTTTCATCCAATCATGAATAGTTCTGACCGAAAAGATTCTTCCACTGACATAGCCTACTAGAATTTGATTTTCCATGTGGGTTACCTGGCTGATCTCGACGTCTTCTCCGAGGGCCAGGTTCCTAATCCTTCCTTTTGATTTTAGGTTTTTCCTTTTAAGCCTGGATCCTTCTGCCCTTGATCATGTGCCACTATGAACCATCCTGTCATCTAAGTAAGGAAGAGGCTTTCTTGAACGTTCTCTGGAAAGGGGTATCCAGTCGCATCCTCTGTGTTCATCAGCTTCTAACAGGGCTAAGATGAAACCCTTGTTGGAGGGGAAGGGAGTAGTAATTCCTTGATCCTTTTCTATGTAAATGGGAAAACCCGCGTCAATTCTAAGGTGAAGAGTCTCATGAGGGGACGCAGAAGGAGAGTGTAATAGCGCCCCTTTGGCTTGGTTGAACCAATCTAAATATGTGGCCTAGTTTGGACTGAGAGGGGGTAAAGAGCCAACCAGAGTGTTGTTTAGCCCCAAAAACAAGGTTTCGGTGAAATCTCCAAAAAGAAATTTGTCATGCAAAGGGGACTAGGAAGGGGGTTCTGGTTCAATCGAAGGAGAAAAAGGAAGAAGCAAAGATGAAAACCCCACCTCTGCCATTTTTTTAGTAAAACCTCCATCTGTTAGTTCCTTAGGTGCCATGACATCCAACGAGGTTGGCTCTCTGTCAACGCCAGAAGACAACATAGATTGCGGGAGGGAAGCATGCATGGTAAGGGCGTCAGGGAGGAAAACGCTAGGAAAATGCTACAGGGAAACAAGATGGCGAAAAGTCAGTCAGGGAGCTAGAAAGAAAGGGATAAAATCCTAACCGCAGGTCAGAGGTAATTGATCCGTCGAAAACCACAGACCGGTGCGGGGTAAATGCTCCATAACCATAGACCTTGGTAATAAAGTTATGTATAAATTCTCTCCTCTCTCTCTTTTGAAATTAACTAGTGTAGTATTTCCTTCTCACCATTAGGTCTTGGATTGTGGTTTAATCCTACATGGTATCATAGCTATTATTGTGAGGGAGTATTCACTTTTATTGCAAGTTTATATATCAGATTGGACAACCCATAGAAAATTATGGATCAACCATCTTCTTCAGTAATTTTGACACCCTTCATCTACTTTGAATGGAATCTCAAGATAGAGCTTCTACTTCGAAGCAAGGGTTTGTATAGGATCACTATGGGCACTGATGTCAAGCCTACTTGAGCCATAGAGAAATAAAAATACATCAACATAATTGATGAAGCCTATGAGATATTGTGATTGAGCATCTCTCTGGATCTCCTCTTTCATGTCGATACTTGAAAGACTCCTAATGATGTTTGGATATAGTTGAAGGATTTTCTAGGAAAGAAAGACAATTTAAGAGGTTTTTGGTTGGAGAATGATATACATGCATTGAATCCAAGATATTTTGAGACCCTATAGGACTAGTTCTGTAAGTTTAAAACATTTCTTTCTTATTTTAACGCTTGTGGAATTGATAAGAAAAATGAACAATTAATCTTTTCAATTCTAACCAAACTAGGACCAAGGTATTATGTCTACACTTCTTCTTTTCATACTACCATGTTAGCTATGGGGTCTACATGGAAGATCCCATCCCTATATGATTTCATGGAGTCACTTATCCATGAGAAAAAAAATCTCATCCAAATAGGGGTACTTAAGTGTTCTAAGCCCCATGCGCTTACAACTCAAGGAAGTTCAAAGAAGAATAAGTAGAAGAACAAGGGTAAGAAGGACCAAGAGAATAAGAAGGAAGGTAAACAAAAGTATATATATGAGTGTTTGAGATCCTAGGCATCAAAAGGAAATAAGGAGAAGAAAAAGTGTTCCTACTGTAACAAGGGATTCCATCCTGAGAGTTCTTACATGAAAAAGAACATAGATATCATGGAATAAACACTTGAGCAACATCACCTTGAGGATTGTATTCCAAATAATGAAAAGAAAAACCCATCATCAGAAATAGGTAATGGTCATGAATTACTTGCTATTTCATATTCTCCTAATGCTTGGGTACTTGATTCAGGGGCTACCCATCACATGGCCTCATTAGATAAAATTTTCTCATACTTGGAGACTTGTTTTGGACCACCGATCTTCATGGGAGATGATTATCCTCCTGAGGTCCGTGGTATGGATAGAGTTGATCTAGACCATGGATTCTTTCAAGATGTACTTCATGTTCTGAAGCTTTTAGTGAATCTTCTCTCCATCTATCATATCACTCATTTAGTTTCAGGGAAGAAGGTGGAGTTCACTCCGAGATTAGTTATTATTTACGACTTGTTAGATGGTTCAAAAATTGCTAATGGTGAGGTTAATCACCATTCCAGGTTGTACACATTCTCTCACTTCACTCATAAATATGATTATGTATATATTCTAACACATGCCAATGAAGAGTCCAGGTCATGGCATGAGAGGTTTGGGAATCTAAATTTTAAATATTTAGATCAACTTATTAAGGTTGGAATCATATATAGATTACCCCAAATTCAGTACACAGATGGAGTTTCCTAGGGCTGCATACTAGGAAAACATCCCGAGGAGAAGTTCAACATAGGAAAAGCAAGAAGGGCATCGTCACTTATAAATTCAGTTCACAATGGCATTATAGGTCCTTTCGCACACCCATCAATTATTAAATCTAAGTATGTTCTTAATTTCATTGATGATTTTTCGAGGTATACATGGGTCTACTTTCTCAAATTAAAATCTGAGGTCTTTGAGTGTCTTAAAGATTTCAAGCATCTAGCTGAGAACCAAATAAGGAAGAGGATTAAGAAGCTTCATACAAACAATGGAGGAGATTATGTGAATAAGGATGTTGAGCATCTTTGTTCAGAATCAGGTATAGAGTTGCAACACAAAGTTACATATACTCCACAACAGAATGGGGTAACGGAGAGAATGAACAATACATTGAAAGAGATGGCCAACTTTATGTTGCAGGCTAGAGAACTACCTTCAAATTTATGGGTTTAAGCTATCAAATGTATAGCCTAAATTCAAAATAGAGTTCCTCATAAATAAGTCAAGGAAGTCACTCCATATGAGGCTTGGAGTGAGAAGAAACTAGAAGTCACTCACTCCATAATTTTTGGTTCCCGTGCATGGGCTAAGATCCCTTTGGATAAGAAGAAAGCTATGGAAGCTCAGAGTAAGGAGTGTATTTTTGTTGGATATATAGAGGGAATGAATGGATATAGGTTATTATATACTACTTCAGATACATTATTCATTCAAATGAGTGTTAATTTTGAAGAGGGTCCTTCACATGTACTTCAGGAGCAGTCCACACCTCCATCTCCACCGCCACTAGATGCAGAATTTAATGAGACTTCTTCCAATCAGATTTATCATCATATATTTGAATTTGATATCTCTGATATTTCCAATCAACAACAAGAATTTTCAGGGCTAGAGCATCTTCCACGATGGGAACAACAGACTCTTCAGGGAACATGTGATCTAGTGGGTGATCCCGTCGATCCATGAAGAACCAAATCTCAGTTTATGGAACCTCTGCAAGATTTTACTGCCATGGAGATATTGATGCCTATTTATTTTTATATGGTACTTGAATTAGATCCTCATTCTTATGCAGAGGCTAAAGGAAGCTCACATTGGGAGGAAGCTATAAAAGAGGAGTACAATTCCTTGATAGAGAACAACACATGGGAGTTGGTTCCTTTACCTTCTAACATGAATCTTGTTAGATGTAAGTGGATTTTCAAGAAAAAAGGGGCTAATGATGGATACATTAAAAAGTATAAGGCTCGGTTAGTAGCTAAAGGTTTCTCATGGGTACAAGGCATTGACTATGAGGAGACTTTTGCAGTGGTTGCCAAGATTGATTCCATTCAATTAGCTCTAGCTATTGCAACAAATATAAAGTGGGAGGTACACCATATGGATGTGAATAATGAATTCTTACATGGATATATTAATGAGGAGATATATATGGAGCAGCCAGAGGGATATGTTTAGGATTCATCATTAGTTTATAGGTTGAGGAAGTCATTGTACAGACTCAAGCAAACACCTCAGGCATGGTATGCTAAAATGGACTCTTATCTTTTCTCTAGAGTTTCTCTTAGATGTATATCAGATACTAATGTGTATATGATGAGGAAAAAAGATTCATTTCTACTGATAGTTACATATGTAGATAATTTACTCATCACAAGGAGCTCAACCTCCTCCATTGTTGCAGTGAAGACCGCTTTGCATGACAGGTTTTCTATGATAGATATGGGTCTGTTACATTACTTTCTTGGTATTGAAATAAGATAGAATGATTCAGGAATAAAGATGTCTCATTCCAAGTATGATAGAGATCTACTTGACAGGTTTTAGATGACCGATTGCAATCCATCTCCAACACCCTTTTAGTCAGGGGTTAGACTAGAGGATGTCGGTGCATCACCTTTGGTTGATTGTACTAGATATTGACAGTTGGTGGGGAGTATTCTCTACCTTACACACTATCGACCAAACATATCTTATGCAGTTGGATGTGTTTCTAGGTACATGCATGAGCCTCATGATATTGACTGGAAGGAAACAAAGAGGATTCTCATATATGTGAAGGGGACTACCAACTTTGGTATACACTACACAACAAGATGTTTCTTAGATCTCGTTGGTTATATAGAATCAGATTGGGTAGGTGATAAAACTAATCACAAGTCCACTTCAAGACATGTCCTCTACCTTGGATCAAGACCTATTTGTTGTTCAAATAAGAAGCAATCAACAATTTCTTTATCATCAGCAGAGGTAGAGTACAGGGGTGAAGTGAATGTTACTACTTAAGCTATTTGGTTGTATCACTTTCTTACAGAGTTGTGAGTTCATTTTCATCGTTCGAACGTTATATGGTGTGATAATCAGAGTACTCTCGAGCTGTGTAGAAACCCAATTCAGAGGCAACAAACCAAACACATCGAAGTTCATATGCACTTTATTCGAGGTCATATTCAATATGGAGTCATTGATATGCAATTTTGTCCATGTTCAAAGCATGTGGAAGACATATTCACAAAGCCTTTCATTGAAGAAAAGATTGACTCATTGAGGGAAATTATAGGAGTGAGGGATACATCAACTTAACAACTGAACATGTTAGCATTCTTTTCTTGTTAGAAACACATTTTTGAAGAGGGATTTTGGTCCCATTGGCTTTTCCCTCTTTACCTCTCTTTTGTTTAGTTGTTATGCATTTATACTTATACATGAGTACCTAACATGTATTTGTATTTTCAGGACTCATCATTGTGCACACCCCAATTTTGTTTCAGGGAGGGTGTTGGGGTACATTCTCAACTACATACTTAGTGACATACTCATTTTTTCCATTTTTCTTACTATTTAGGAGGATTGCTATTTATAACATGTCTATTTATAGAAGTCTATTTTTTGTCGATGGATTCCTATATGTAATACCATGGTTTTCCAAAACCATGGGATCATAAACCACCATTAGAAAAATTCATATTTTTTAGCTACTATTAGGAAAATTCCTATTTTTTTGCCACCGTTAGGCAAATTCCTATTTTTTAGGAGATAATTCCTATTTCCTTAATTTTAGGAGATATTATCTATTTCATGGCTATAGAGTGCACTTTAGTAAGAATATTAGCTTCCCAGGAAAGTGCACACTACCCATCTAATACTTGGAGTTAACTCACTTCACTTATTTAATGAATTTCCATAATTAACAAATTCTCACTCAATTAAGACTTTAGTTCCATTCTTGGACTTTAGTCTTATTCTAGGAGAGTTTTGTTGGAAATTTGGTTGTCATTGATGTCAACCTTGATAAATAGGTGAAGTATCATTGATTGATTGGTTTGAGAAGAATTGTCAATATTGAACATAATGTTATGAAGGTGAATTGAATATTAGTAGAAAGATAATATTGACTAATATATTGTATGAGCTTGATACACTCATCCTATATTGTATAAGGTTTAGATTGTGTCATTAACATCCATGCACAAAAGAAGAAACTGTCAAGAAACTGTCAAGATAAAAAGGGTAAATGGATAATCCAATATGGATCCATACAAATCACAAATAAAGAAGTTAATAAGACATGGTTCATTAGAAGTGATTCAGAAAATATCAATTAAAGAAGAGTCCAAAGATGAGACAAAATGTCAATGGTGGATGTTTGGTGAGGAAGCATTGACACCATCGAGTCACAAGTCGAGTTGATTCAAACAACAATAAGGTCAACTATCTGGAATTCGATCGACTCCAAGACGATTCTAAGACAAGTCGATCGACTGCAAGCCTACAGATTGACGGAAGTTGGAGAAGAAAAATCGATTGAGTTCAAGACGAGTCGACCAACTGAAGGTCGAAGTCAAAGGAAAATTGAGTCAGGAAATACAAGTCATCCAAAGAAATTCGAGACAACCAAAGTCGAAATTCTCAAGTCAGTTTTCTTCCAAGTCGAGTCAGTCCAAGAAAGAAGTAACCTAAAGGTCGAAGTTGAAGAAAACTTAAATACAAGTTGGGTCAAGGTTGAAGTAAGATGGGTCGACTAGAATTGAAATATTCCAGTCGAAATTTCTCTTAGTTGAGTCGACCAAAAATATGCTTTTCAGTCGAATGAGGAAGAAAATACGAAAAAGGATAAGACCACGTCAAATATTTAGTGACTTGCAACTGAGAGGGAACCGATTTTAATATAACCATCAAGTAAAATAGTTACAATTTGAGCTTTAATAATCACCAATAAAGGAGATATGTGGAGGTCGATTTAGACATTCATGAAAATGTAATATGTACTAAAGTTGATCTGACATCTAACGATGAAAGAAAAATATAGGAAAGTTTCCTTCAAAGAAACACCTGTACCGGCCACCTGACACACTTTCTGGGGAAATTTCCCATGTGTTCGCTAACTGAGCATGTTTTGCAAAAAACCCATGCTGTAGAACGTTAAAATTTGTTTCCATCACTCCAAAATATTCATTCGAAAATCATTGTCTAAATTGGTGTACGAAAACCAATTAATAAAGGTTACCATTTGTGTTAATTAAATGAAGGGGGTGCAATGTTTCATTCCAAAAGGACATATTGTTTCAAAGTGGAATCCTTTGGAGAAATATATAAGTAAAGGAATATGAAGGGAAAAAGGTGTCTTG